>JAHHUM010001160.1:936360-1061146 GCA_036173005.1 Crenichthys baileyi | reverse complement strand
AGTTTCCGTCTTTTCTTTAGAACAAAGAAGTTATTGTTCTCTGCTTTGTGGTCAAGTTTTGATTTCATTTAAATAAAAATTTTGACAGTTCGGTTGTTTTCGCGGTTTTTATTTAAAAGTCTGTAGATGGTAAGTGATTTATTGTTCGTCCTGTCCTAATGCAAGCGGCGGTTTTTTATGTCTGTGCACCACCTCTGTAAAATCTCCCAGTCCATTAAATCCAATGCACCAATCTCCTTGGTAACCGCTCTGTTTTGGGGGTAAGCGTGCATGTGCTCTCGTGTAGTGTATGAGAAATCTCTGGTTACAAGCGATGTTTTTGAGTTGTACTGTGTTGTTGTAATTCAGCAGAATAACATGAAACTCAACTAGTTACTCTCCCTGTGCTTTTAACTGGGGTATTTAGCAGAGAGCAGACAGACATTAAACGTAGCGGTGCTCGTTTTAAAGGCTGGCCGTTCACAAA
Source organism: Crenichthys baileyi (assembly GCA_036173005.1). Classification (NCBI taxonomy): domain Eukaryota; kingdom Metazoa; phylum Chordata; class Actinopteri; order Cyprinodontiformes; family Goodeidae; genus Crenichthys; species Crenichthys baileyi. The sequence goes on along the minus strand of JAHHUM010001160.1, from coordinate 1,060,680 downwards.
AGCCTCGAGCTCCGAGGGGAGAGAAGCAAAGCAGGAGCATTGAGGCTCCAGCATAGCAGAACAGTTCGGAAACAATTTGGAATGAGGGGAAAATAACTATATTTATAAACAGATTAAGTCGTGTTTTAGACTGCCTATTGGTAGCGGATCTGATCTTTGTGTGCTCGTGTAACTGGTTCTGGATCAAGGCTTCATAGCAGACAGCTGTTCTTCCCTCTTCCCGGTACTGTGTACCGGCGCAAAATCTTTTAGTGGTATGCAGTACCGGACCGTACCGGCTCACTTTCACCCCTGAGTGTATGTAAACTTAGTAACAAAAACTCTCTCTCTTTCTCATTATAATGACATTTAGCAAATAGCAAATAACTAACCTAAAGCAGAAAATGTTTAGTCTGATAAAATTTTAGACTGTAAGGGAAAGATAATATGTCTTTTTATACGGTTTATATATTGTACTTAACTCCTGCAGCAAAGTGAATGCCACACATCAGGATCTACTAAGCAACATGCATACTGTGTGCCCAAGAGATGGAGAGCATGTCCAAATAAAAGTGTATCACTAAAACTTAATATTAACCATTAGGAATTAACTTTCTGCAAAAGAAATTTTACAAATTCAATAACCAACTTAAGTGTTGTCAAGAGGTTCTCCATTACCAAGATGGAGCACAAGATGCTGTGCATATAACCTATGCTAAACTAAAACTTAGTTTGGTAGTTTGATTCAACATGCATGTGCTCTGCCATTTTTTAGAAATCCCATTCATTTCTGGTTAGGATAGCAATTATTTTGCCTCGTGAACATAAACTAACCCAGGTCAAACCAGCATCTAATTCAGAATTACAACAGTACCATAGATGTTTAAATGAAGGCTCAGATATTCAGTTTTTATCACTCTTTGTTTAGCCCAGGAAATACATTGAAAATGCCATCCAAATTTAGTCTAAACAAAGATAAAATTGCTCAACCACATTTCAACATTAGTATTAGTATTCTTTTTTACATTGTTTTACCATTCACCCCCCAAAACCCCATTTTCCTTTTGGTTAAAACAGAAGACATAATATTTCTAACCACACTTTGCTCTTAAGCCTCTCTGAAAAGCGAGCTTTCCTAATATTTACAGGCATGTCAATAGGAACTATTTGTAATGTGCAGTTCAATTCTAAAATCCATCATGTTTGATAATAAGTAGAAGTAGATATTTGAGGGCTTATTTGAGGGCTCTGCTATATCCACAACCTGTCTGCAGACCCTGAGAGTCGAACAGAAGATGTCAGCTCTGCTTGTGATGATTCAGGGTTCTGAGCTGCACTGAAGTCGATCAGTAATTTATGACCACTAACAGGAGCCACTGGTCAACAGTGATGTAAGGGCTTGCATAACGCCATGTCAAGTAACCGGGCCCTGGTAGGCCTGCTGCCACACAGGTACTGTCACTTGCAGAGCCTTTTGTTAGCTTCTGTGTGGATGTAGAGGACTTCTTGCTGAGCTACAGTTGTATTTGAGCTTATGGTATGTGTCTGTTAAGAAGAGAGAGTCTTGATGAGAATTGCAGGGGTTAGCCTCTCTTTGCAATGAGAGGCTAGCCCTCCCTTTGCAATGAGATTTTGAAGCTAAAGGTTTCAAAATCACATGCTACTGGTCATCATCTGTATCGGAACAATACAGCATCTCTGTCCTAATCCTTGTTGCAGCTTTCAGAGGGGTTTCGAGTGTAACTCACAATTCAGTGGGGGTAAAAAAAAAGACCCAGAATGATTGACAACCTTTGTATTTTATATGATTTGACCTAAACACAAACAAAGTTGGATGTTGTGCCAGCCTTTTTAATTGGTCAACAACTGTAATAGTGAAAAGATTCTTACGTGTGTCTTGTTAATTTATTTTCTTCACTGTTTTCCAGCTACAGCTGTTGCTGTTGACCTCTCGTTTCAACTAAGATGTCATTAGCAGGGTTAGCACACAGTGCTTTAAGCCTATTAAGTCTAAAGTCATGTGTAGTAAGTCAGGTGAAAACGGAGTGCCTACTTTGGATCTGATTTTGGGTGAGAGGTAGGGTTGATTCATGCCGATTTATAAGGTCGTGATTTTGATATGCTTTGGTTTGTTTAGGGATGTTTAAATTAAAACACCATTATGACATTGATGGGATTTACAAGTACCACAAGTTACTTTTTTACATGCTTGACTGATAATAAGGTTTTACATATCCATGTGTGATTTTATACATTTAACTGACACTGAATTATTTTAAGTCAGGCATATTTTGTCGTACCTGTACAGTGCCTTGCAATAGTGTTTATACACCCTCCAGAGGTGTCAAACTCCAGTCTTTAAGGGCCGGTGACCTGCAGCTGTAGGATGTGTCCCTGCTTCAACACGGCTGAATCAAATTAGGTCATTAATTGGACTCTGGAGAACTTGACTGCATACTGAGGAGGTAACTCAGCCCTTTGATTCAGGCGTGTTGAAGCAGGGACATGTCTAAAAGTTGCAGGACACCGGCCCTTGAGGACTGGAGTTTGACACCGCTTTCCACATTTTGTCACGTTTGCAAACTTGTTGTGAATAAACATATGGAAAGTGTGAATTACATTTGTTTTCAGCTTCCTTGTCAGTACTTTATAGAACCACCTTTTACTCACATAACACCTGCAAATGTTTTGTGGTGTGTCTCTACAAGCTTTACACATGTAGACACTGAAAGTTTTGCAGATTCTTCTTTGCGAAATAGTTAGCCAGCATGAATGGAGAGAGTCTGTGAACATCACCAAGTCTTGCCACAGATTATCAGTTGGATTTAGGTCTGGTCAGTTTAACACATGATCATGCTTGGATCTAAACCATGCCACTGTAGCTCTGGCTGTATGTTATCCTGCTGGAAGGTGACCCTTCATCCCAGTTTCAACTGCTTTGCAACTTCTTAGAGTTTTTCTTTCAGGATTTCCTTGTATGTACTGTAGTTATGCCCATCTTCCCATCACCTCTGAGCAGCGTCCCTGCTCCTGCTGGAGAAAAGCATCACCACAGTATGATGTTGTCACCACTATTTTGTGAGATGGTGTCTTCAGGGTGACTGGCTGTGTTAATTTTCCTACATGGGTAGTATTTTGCATGTAGGCCAAAAAGCTCATTTCTGGTCTTATCTGACCAGAGCACCTTCTTCTACGTGTTTAGTTTGCAGCAAACTTTAAATGGAACTTCTTACAGCTCTTCAACAACGTTTCTTTTTGTCACTCTTTCATAAAGGCCAGATTTGTACACAACTAATCGCCTGTCCTGTCAACCCATTGTCATGCCTGAGCTGTGGATCTGTGCAGCTTCTCCAGAGGTACCTTTACCTCTTGGCTGCTTCTCTGATTAATGCTCTTTTTGTTCATTCTGTCAGTTTAAGTGGTTGGTCTTATTATAATTGCAGTTGTGCCCTCTTCCTTCCACTTTAGAATGAAACCGTGTGTCCATTTTCTTTCACATCACAGTTATCTGCTACTTTTATAAAAGTTTGCATTTATGACATGATAAAATGTGAAAAATCTATAAAGGTATGCATTCTTTTGCTAGACACTGTAAATGTATTACTCTTTGAAAAAAAGACTATTTCTACATATTTTTTGTGTTTCTTTTTGTTTTTTAGCACTGCCAGTAACTCAAACAAGAGCTCACCCACCTGCTCACCAGTCTTGCGTAAACGTTCACGCTCTCCAACACCACAGACCCAGGAGGGTGAGAACATGGTGGAGAAGGGTTCAGACCACTCCTCCGACAAGTCCCCCTCCACACCTGAGCAGGTCGTCCAGAGAACGTACTCTGTGCAATCGGCGCGAAGCGGCGGAAAGAACTCTAAGGTGAGTTATGGGGATGGATTCCTGTGAATATAACACCTTTTCTCAACAGCAGAACAAAACGACAGATGGCCCAACAATTGAACAGTTCTGCACGTGGTCCCTGTTTACAATGACCTCAATATTTTTGTATTTTGAGCCATAAACCCTCATTGAGCTCAATGATAAAGTGTGGATCAAACACTGTAAGTCAGCAGTAGAAGAGATGCCCACTAGAGAACCACTGTTCACAATCTCCTGTTAATAATGCTTCCCAGAGCCCTGGTGCTACTAATATTGCCAGGCTAAACGGTTTAGGCATTCAGATGTATTGATTAAAATATGTCAGTCTATTATCTCAACTATAAGAGAGAAACTTTGGAGAAACTTGACTGACCTGATCTGAACTCAATCTTCTTGAACACATTTGGGATGAATTAGAGCAGAAGATGCAATTCTGGTTTTCTCATCTAACTATGAACACACTCCTAAATATTGTGGAAGATGTTTACAGAATAGTTAAAGTAGCTGTTGCTGGTAATGGTGGGTCCATCAAGAAATTGGACCTTATACTGTAGATTAAGAACAGATGTCATCAAAGTTCATGTACATGTAAAAGTAGACAGACAAATACTTTTGGCAATATATTGTATCAACATTGGCCATAACCTATACTGTCTATGAAGCAGATGTCTTTCAGTTTTAGTGTGAAGAGTGTTCAACATGTGGGAGATTTGTTTTGTTTTTTTTGCTATTTATTAGCAAAAGCACCGGGTCACCCCTCCAAATCACAGAATTTAGGTGTTCTAATCACTTGCATGGCCACGAGTGAATAAAATCCAATAGCTTGGTATGCAGACTGCTTCTAGAAGCATTTTTGAAAGAATGGGTCACTCTCAGGACCTCTGGGAATTCTAGTGTGGTAATGTGTTAGAATGCAACCTGTGCAATAAGCCATTAATATAGCCATGAAATCTCGCTACTAAATATTCCACAGTCAAATGTTAGTGATATTATAACAAACTGAAAGTGACTGGGAATGACAGCAACTTGAAGTGGTAGCCCAAATAAAATCACAGGGTGCGGTCAGCAGATGCTGATGTTCATAGGGTCTGATCTACTAGGATCATAAATAAGGGTCGGCAATTTGCGTGAGTTAAAAAAAGTGTTTACATGCTATTGGTGGCCATGTTGCAGGTGATCTACTAAGATTGCTTGAACAATTGATAACAGGTGCAGAAGTTATGCAGACAACCCTATTAAAATGAGGATTTTGCGTGTGCTACTGGCTGTCACCAGGGAGAGTTTGGACACATTCAGGCACAGACGTTTGAGTGAACTGGCCCTGCACTGGCCCACAGCACGCCTTGTGCCTCTCTTCTCCTACTCCACTTTGTCGTCACACTTGTGGAGCACAGGGCCAAATGGCTGCAGCTGCCACACTTCTCCTGTGACCTGCATGCAGACAGGTTAGTGTCTCTGGAATCCCAGAACAGACAGAGAAGGAAAAACAAATTCAGGCGAGCACCAGCACCAGCACCTTGTTTTCCTTCAATGTCCTTTACAGCAAGGGTGTCCAAAGTGTGGCCCAGGGGCCATTTGTGGCCCTCAGAATGATTTTGTGTGGCCCACCAAAAAGAATGGTACAAATTTGACTGATCAGCATAGGCAGTTCATAAGTTGCAGCAAGCAACATATCCTGTTCTTGTTGCTGAGAATAACCTATGACATGTCTCTAGAATTTCAGAAATTATATACCTGTCTTTAATAAGTGCAAAACCCTTTTTATATTTCTGATTTAGCTTGAATTACGGATTCGTTTTCTACAAAAATCAGACTACATAGTTTCTTTCCTTAAAATATTCCATGTTAAGTTTATTGTTGAACATGTTAAAGTAAAAAAAAAAATCACATTAAAAAAGGTTTTTGCATTTGTATTTAAAAATTAAACTTTTGTGGCCAACAAGACTTGACAATTTTGGCCCCCACGGTAAAAAGTTTGGACGCCACCACTTTACAGGCTCCGTAATGGTTTCATGTTCTCAGGTAGCTGTTAATGTTCAGTTTTAGTTGTTTCAAAACATGCCACAATATTTAAGTTCAGGTTTAGTGTTTTTCATTTTGATTTAATTGCATAAAGAATTTAAATAAAATGCATACATAAATTACATAAACTGGCTAACGAGAAATAGCTTTGAATCAAATTAGCCCATACAGAGACATCTTGGAACATTTTATGGTCCTACGTTTATGGGACCAGTTTGGGGATTGCCCCTTCCTGTTCCATAATAATTGTGCAGCAGCGCACAAACCAAGTCCATAAAGATATGGATGAGCAAGTTTGGTGAGGAGAAACTTGACTGACAAAGTCCTGACCTCAACCCAATAGATCACCTGTGAATGATTTAGAGCTGAGACTTTGAGCCATGCTGTCTTGCTCAACATCGGTGTCTGACCTTCCAAATGTGCTTCTGAATGGGATCCCACTCAAGTGACGTGTGTGAAGGCAGACAAGGAATATGTCAGGCAATATAGAGTATTTGAGGTATCCTGTTGTAGTGACCCTGAGACAGATGGTTGTTGTACTTAGATCGGTTTACTAGTTTCAGTGCTAAACCTGAGTTGATCGTCACTCTTATTGTCTTTTATGATTAAGTTTTAGTTCAGTTTTGTTGTTTTTGAAATGGTATTTTTACTGCTTTTATGTTTTAGTGTTTGAGCTTTCTCAACCTCATAGAACAACGTGATGCCATGACGCTGGGTTTAGTTGAATCGTAGAAAGGAAATATCAACTGGTCTAAGTGTGGGATCAAATGAGGTTCACTATGGAAAAGAAATTAAAACATGTGCACAAAGAAAACTCCTGCTTACATTTGTTTGCAGTCATTTATAAGTCCCACTCAAGATCATGAACATTAAGATACAAAACAATCCAAGGTACAATGTTAAAACCGTAGACAGTGAAAATATATCCAAATTTATACAAATTAACACAGAAAAGCATTAAGGTTTCTTATCAAGGTTTGTTACCTTGTATACAAAAGTTTCTGTCAAAAAGAAAAAAAGCTGTGAGATAATTTGATTTCTTAACTGGAACACTATAAACACTGTAAAATCTACTGTTAGGACCAAACGTTTTTGCAGTGACACAAATGTTGATTTATTCACTGATTCTTTTCAAACCTACCTAATCTAACCCCCAACTTACACAGCGTCCGTCTCCGTTCCACCACGGTACGAACCCTTACAAACCCTTTATAGTCAATGAGAGTATTTACACTGCCTCCGAAGGGCGGCGCAGGGCCATCTGGCAAAATTCGACCCGATTCTTTTTTTGCCAGATGCTGGAGCCAGGTCGGAGGCAATCACAGTGCACCAACAGGAAACTGAACGAGCACAACATCCATATTTTCAAAATAATTCACTAAAAACCAGACACGGACACTGTGTAAATCCGGAGTAAGGTAGGTTCATAGGGGATATTTTATATTTTCACCTCCTAAGGATTGAGAGGCAGTGGAATTGTACTAAAGAAGGTTACAAGATGTCTAAAAATGTCCATCAAGGTCCTTCTGTTGAGGATTATGATATAGAATTGTGCATTGGATAGTTCCATAAGTCTTATTTGTATCTCATTTTACAAATGAATTACTCATGTATGATAATATTCTTGTTCATGCTGTATGTTTTCTCATTTTAGCTTAAACCTTTAGGCATAGTTCATCCATCCCAACCTCATGCATCACTGCTGTTAGAAATCTCTAATTGTGTTTTATTTGAATTGTTGTTGCCTCTTCAACAGAATGTGCATGTCTACTATCTTCACTGCTCTGCTGCTACATGTCACATGATAACATGTTTCATCTGATAAATACTGCTCACCTCTTCTATTGTTTCTTTCTGCTTTCTTTTTTTTTTTTTTGCTTACATTTTTCTATCTGATTTTGCTTTGTTCTTCTCTTGTTTGCATGCTAGTCTCACAAGCGACTTTCCAAAGTAAGCATTACTCTTTTTTCTGTCCTTCCAACCTTTCTGTGCCCACTCCTACACCGCTTGTCTTGTCAGATGCCCTGTGGAAATGTTTAGTGTTTCACCCCTTTTGCCTTTCCTGCCATGTTGTAAATCCATACCTGTAGCAAGAGAAAGTTTTCATTTTCCTTTGTTTGATGCTGCACTTTACTTTCTCTACCCTTGTATTGATATTTAAATTATAAAATTGTCTTATTATATTGTTTTATATCTATTCAGAGCTCTTAAAGTAAACAGGAATTTTAAGAATTTCTGGATCAGTCCGTTTTTTTTATTTAGTTTTTTTTTTTTTTTTTTACCGTGTCCTGTCCGGCAGAGTAGCGCTCAGAATTGTTGTCTGAGTGCCAAGAAATTGCCCAACAGATTTACTTTCACAAGCGGAGCATCACAGCTATTGCTTTAAGGCTCTGCTTGATATTTATAAAATAAACTTTATTATAAACTTCTTTGGGAATATTTCAATTGTTACGGACACGGAGACTGAAATGAAAAGGAAAACAGAAGCTTGACAAAGAGAGAGATGGGGCAAAAGGGAAAAAGGGGAAAAAAGGAGGAGAGAGTGGAGGAGAGAAAGAAGGATGAATAGAATAAAAGATTACACCCTGCTTGCTTATACACAAAATAACACACGGTATTTATGAATGTAAAATGTACCTAGTGAGAAGTGCAGCCCAATATAGATCATCTGTGTATCTATCAACACCTGTGTGGATGCGCTTTGTATACAAGGTTTCTCCACAGAAATATGCAATAGCGAGTGTGAGGACCCACCGACCTGCCCCGTGGTCCCCGGGCGGACACTGAGGAGATCCGAGCAACAGACATCCAAAGGCCCCCCAAAGCACAGGAACCCCAGGAGAACCACCGCCGGGACTACCGCAACCCCCCCAGAGAAGAGCAGTGCAGAAGCCCCAGGGAACCGCAGCGACGAGCCCACAGGCCCCGCCAGCAGCCGTCCACTCCCGAGCATATCCAGCCATGGACCCAGAGACCCAAGACCCCGGGACACGCCACCCCCAAGACAGAGGCCCGACAGAGCCCAGGGGTCCAGGCCCCGGCAGGCAGCCACCGGGAGTGAGCCAGCACACACCCAAGCAACCCAGCCCTGACACCGAGAACCACAAGTACACCAGCGGGCAGAGACTCCAACCACCGGCAGGCAGGGTGGCGGGGAGGAAATAGGCCCCCCATAATATGGGGGGGCCTAAGCTGATCCAGGAGAGGGAGCAGTCCAAGACCCAACCTGTCACAAAAAAAAAACAGGCACTCACAGTCACAGTCACCCACTCCCACCCTCATCCACACACATAAAATCACTCGCTCCCAATGTAAAGACAAACAACAAAGGACGTCCTACACTCACTCACACTCCCCATCCATACTCTATACTCCAAGGTCCGGGCGCCGGCAGCCCCTAGGGGGAACCAGCCCCCTTCCCTCCCGGGGCAGAGACAGGCAGACAGGCCCAGACCCGGGTGGTCTCAGCCCGGCCCCCGCCCAGAACCCAGTCCCCACCAACCACCATCCACCTCCGGAGAGGGGGCTATGTACAAATTATTGTACATAGCCCCCAATACAATTATTTATTTAATTTTAAGACCGAAAGCAGAGGGATATAATGAGTTTGTTCAGAAGGTCCACATTTTAGACCCATTTTACATGCACAGTATATATTTGTCCATATGGCTTTCCTCCTCTCTCCTCCTGTTTGCTTGTGCATTTTTCTACCTCTCTTGACACACTTAAATAATTGTTATTCTTTCGGTAATTAAACCTTTTTACCGCATAAACGTAGACTCTAAACAAAAGCCAACATCTTACCCAAAAAACGTCACCATATTAAACCATATAAAACTAAGAACCCCAAAAACACATAACAACTTGTGCAACCTTTCTGTTGCCTCATGAGGAATTTATTCAGCTTTTCATGTCATTGTCTGAAAATCTCTCTCCAGTCTTGAAAAAGGCCCCAAAGGCTGCTGTCATAGTTCAGTCTGTTTGCTATATTAGTTTATTTATCAGATTACAGTGTCTCACAAAAGTACTCATACATCTTGAATGGTTTTACGTTTGGTCTTGCTACAACCATAAACTTTAACATATTCGTATATATATGAAGGATCTTATCCCATCAGGCCAAAACAAAGTAGCAAACAACTGTAAAGTATAAGAAAAATGATACATGGTTGTTAAAAAGTTTATAAATGATAATCTGAGAAGTATGTAATGCATTACTTTCTGCTCCCAGGAGTCAATACTCTGTAGAGACACATTTTGCTGCAATTAAAGCTGCATGTGTTTTAGGGTGTTTATCTAGCTCAGTCAGATTACACCAGAACCATCAGTGAATAGCAATTTCCAGGTTTCGCCATAGATCTACGTTAATTGGATCTAGGTCTGTAATTTGACTGAGCCATTTTAACACATGAGTATGATCTTAACTATTCCATTGTAATTCTTGTTGGATGTTTAGGGTCATTATTCTGCATCATGGTGAACCTCTAGTCTTGTCTCAAGTCTTTTGGAGTTTCTGTAAGGTTTTCATAAAGAATTACTCTTTACTTAGCACCAGGTATATGCTAACCACTCTCTCTACATTCCATGTCCCAGCTGCAAAAAAGCATCCCCTTAGTGAGATGCTGCCACCGCCATGTTTCGCAGTTGGGAGGATTATTTTTCTCAGAATAATGCTTTTCCTGTCTGGCCTGGGAGGTTAAGGGGACGTCTTGGTAGGTCTGCAGTGCCTCACTCTTTCCAATTTTAGATGATGTATTGAACAGTGGTCCATGATGTTTTCAAAGCTAGGGATTTTGTTTTTAAACCTAACCCTTCTTTAAACATCTCTACAACTTTATCCCTGACCAGTCTGCTCTAGGTTTTGGTCTTTAAATAACCATTTTTACTCAACAAACCTCTGAGGCCTTCACAGAGCAGCTGTATTTTTTGTTGAAATTAGGTGACTTCTAAAGGCAATTTGTTGCCCTGGAATTTATTCTTTGGGGTCAGAATAAAGAAAGTAAAATATTCTTGTGTTTGTAAAAATTGTTGAAAACCATGTATCATTTTCTTTTCACTTGACAATTTTGCACTACATTTTGCTGGTATATTGCATAAAATCCCAATACAATACATTTACCTTTGTGGTAATAACATGACAAAATGTGAAAAAGATCAAGGAGTATAAATACCTTTGCAAGGCTGTGTAGCTTTATATTATGACTATATCCATTTTTTTGTTGAAATATTAATAATAATTTGTAGAGTATTTAGAAGTTCAGTCAATTGGGCCTTTTGTTACTTGCAAAGACTTTTTATAACACGTAAACACATGCACATTTATTAACATTTATTTTCTGTGCCACAGTCAAAAGCTGTGCTGCTGCAGTACCCTCAACAAAATCCTCTTTGGTGCACTGTGGTCACATGACCCATTAAAGCATGAGGTCATTCTGGCCACGTGAGCCCGATCATCCTAACCCTAATGCAATCCAAATGAGAGTGCATTCAGCACAAACAGGTTTCTCACCATGAGAATGGATTAATGATGACAGCAGCGACAGTGGCGCAGCAAAAATCAATCAGGCACCTCATGTAACGGCACCAGCTTCATGAACAGTCAAATTTAGTCATGCATTGACATTTTTAGCATCTGCCTTCTATGCATTTTCTTTTTAGTGGTAGTTACGTTCCTTAGAGTTGCATAAAAAATCTGGATCTCGCCTTTTACGTTTCTATCTTTCATGTCTGTCTGTGTCCGTCCTAATCACTGCTTTGGTTAATTTTTCATTTTCTCTCTAATTTCCTTTCAGTATGACAGACTTAATCTGATTAAAGTAAGGGTTTCTTCTTTATTCACCTGACCTGCTGACAAGTCCTGCTGTCCCTTTAATAAATCCCCCAGTCCAACTCTTCCTTTGTAGTGAAGCTGTGCCTACAAATGCTTCGCCTTGACAGCGTCACTCCCCCGTCTTCTCCAGTGCTTCCTACCTCCTAAATTCATTCTTGTGCTGTTTTTTTGTAATATTATATAGTAGAAATGGCATTAGTACATTGTGGTTATCCAGTTTTCTTCCTGATTTGTAAAGTACTTAACCCAGCCCTAAAAAAGTCAGCATAGAAAACAAGCTGATTAAGGGAAATTAAACAACGTTTTGCTGTTTTAGTAATTTCTGTTATTTCTGTTTTAAAGTTTTGAATATACTTACCTGTAAACCTTATTGGCAACTACTACAAAGTAGCAGGAAATAACATTGTGTTTTGTTTACCATCAGAGATGAACATTAGACTATGTGTACAGTATTCTTACAGAGGAGGACAGAAATGAGCCAAACCACAGCTAAATCTAAATCTGCACTTGTTCATGTTTACACACAAACTGATGTTTTTACTGCCTCACAGCTAGCTGCCACAGGAAGTTAGAAATATAGCACTTAAATAATCTAGTAAGCCAGTACTTTAAAAGTAGAGCAAACACTAGTGATTCACCAAACTGGTTTTTCTTGGTTAATACTACTGATATCTCAACATTTTTGAGATCTGACTTGTTGATACCGATTTTGACTGATTTCAATCTGACACATAAAGGAGAAGAAATTTCAGATGTTTTGATAGCGTTAATACTTTTGAGCTCAACTTTTGAGCGCAACTTAAGTAATTGCAAGATTATTCCTACATGTGTATCCAAGCAAATGCCCCTAACTTTTGTCTTTTCTTTATTAAACTCACAAAATGTGCAACAAAGAGACAGTATGGTTGTAATTTATACAGCTGTTAAGTTCTGTGAGAGCAACGCTGAAATAAATGTATTTAAATAATGGGATTGATTGCTATTACTGTGTGCTGTTTAGCTCTATAATCACACTACTTAATATTAACTGGTGTAATGAAGTAGGCAATTTGATATTCGCTAGATTTTATTTTTTAACATTATTTGTGTTTGTGGGGCTCTTACTGTAAGCATTGACAGATATTAGGCTGAAAAGACTGATGATTTTCTTTACAATATTTTTTAACACTTTTTTTCTTTTGTCATCAAAATAAACATCAAATATTATAGCTGCATAAAATCTGTCCACATCACTCATTCCTACTGTACAGCTTTTCTAGGTCAACAATAACGTTGTATTTCTTAGCATATTAAATGCTAAGAAATACAACGTTATTGACTTGTGTTGCTAACACTGTTATCTGTGTCACTTGCCATTACAATTAGCAGATCCCACTGGTTTTCTTTCTCAAGTAGCACACGTACAGGAAGCTTATTTTTGTTGCAATAGTGTTTGTGTTTGACAACAGCCATTATGAAAACAAAGCCCACTGTCTTTTATGAAGTTTGTCTTTTTGTTACTGTTATGCTATTCATTGTCTACTTTCTAGGAGAGATCTTTTTTGTATTTCTTATAATTTTATTTCCTTTAAAACAGGTCAGTTATTCTCAATCACAATATAATTATTCTCTTGGTAAAATAATTCTCCGTAGCACAAACACTCTACCGCTAACATACATGAAGATCTAATCCTGGCAGTGGCCTCCAAGTATTTCCACACTGTGTCACCTTCAAATCAGATTAGCCCACATTAGCTCAGCGATCGTCACAGTTAGGCCTCAGGCCTGGGGCTGCAGCGCTCGTTTCTGACGGCACCAACAGAATATAACCAGCGATCCATTTCAACTGTAAGCCCTTTGCAGCCCTTTGCAGTTTATGTTTTTAAGTCACAATGAAAGACAGATCAGGAAAATATGTATTATCGGTCCAGTTTAAAACTACACACCGTACACACCGTACAGTGTCACTTTCGGTGTTTCTCCAGCAAAAATTTCAGTTTTACAAACTTGTTTCTGCAGCCAGAGAAACCTTTTTTCCTGAGTTGAATAGATTGGGGAGAAAAAACACAGTTATTACCAGTCCTCTGTCATGCAAAATTTCATCGTGTTAGTCCTCTTCCTCTCTCCATGTACAGTCCTTTCCATGCTTTACTCCCACCATGACCAGCTACATTTATTTTTTTCTTTTGGGCTTTTGTTTATTGCAGTTACACACCAAACCGTCTATATGTGGCCTGTAAGATGTAATCACCAGTTCTTTGTAAGAGATTTCTCTGCTGCCCTCTACTGTTTAAAACTATAACAAACTGAAAGGGTTAGGGAAGGGTTCAGCAACCTGTGGATCTGGTGCCGCAAGTGGCTCTTTGGACCTTTCACAATGGCTCTTAAAAACCTTTGACTAAAAATGATGAAGAACCAAGTAATGTTTTTAAATGTAGATATAGTAACAAATTCAGGTTCTAGAAGTTTTTTTAAATGTCCTCAAAAGAGTAACACTAAAAGAACCACTAATATTTTTATCTAGCTTATCATTAAGTTGAAAACTGTGATTTTTTTACATTATTTTCCACAAATATCAACATCCCATATGAAATCATGTATTCATCTTTTTGTAAAGGTTTTATGTTTTATTATTTTAAAGCCTACAACTGAAATGAAATTGTAGTTCTTTAAAATGACAAAACCAATACCTATGCTAGATATTTATCAAAATAAATGTAAGTCATCTTTTATTCAAAAGGTCAGGTAACATTTGTGGCTTTTAGCTGGACTGAGGGAAAATGTCTCTTTAGATTGTAAAGGTTGCAGACCCCTGGGATAAATGGAATAAAGGATGAATGACTGGCAGCTGAAAAGCATGTATCTAAACGCTTTGATATTTCAAGTCCAAGTACATACATTATGATATATGTATTATGTAGTAGACTGCTATGTGATGTCTGTAGCTCCAAAAGCTTTTATGAGGATTTAAACATTTTCACATTTTTGAAAATTGATTTTTGTTTATGTTATTCTCAAGTCAGATTTTGACAATTGCAAATATAGCAGTTTTTGAAAAAGTATTTAAAGTATTTTTTGATACAGAATGCACATTTCAGTACATTAATTTTTGAAATACAAGAAAGCCTTAATCTGCTAGAGGCCCGAAACATTTTTGAAGCAAAACTTTATTTGATTTCTCCTGTATATGAAAGTTAGCAAATCCACCCTGCTTAAAGGCCAGTTTTCTGTCAACATACTTTTCTTATGTAAACAAACGTAAACCTTTAATTCACTCTAATTTCTGTCATCTGCTATGAATTTCTAACTGATAGACCTTAAATCCATCCCCTTTTCTCTCTTTCCACAGAAGAGCCAAAGCTGGTACAACGTAAGTCATCTCTTGATCTTTTTTTTGTACAACTTATATACACGTGTTCAACATGTGTGTGTGTTTGTGTGAGTGTATTTGCGTCATGCATGTGTAGTGTCCTTTATAAAGATGAGAGGTTGTTGTCCTTGTCCTTTTTAAGCACCAAACTACTACTGGCTTACTTGTCCTGAAGACCAGGATTAGCATGGCTTTAAAACAAAGCAACAGGTGGCCTTTTAATGCAGGGTTACCAGAACATAGAAAGGCTATCGAAGTACAGTAACTTAAACACAACAGTTCATCTTGTGTACCATGTCTAAGTCTCTTCCTCTTGAATAACACAGAATATATTTAAATAAAATATATGTTTTTATCCGAGTTTTATTTTGCACCACTAGGTGGTGAGCTGGAGCTAGTTTTGAAACCGTCTGCTGGTCATCCGCTGAACTGCCACTTTTCGCACTGCTGTAATTTTATACTGAAAGGAAGACTGTTAGGAAAGTAAAGAAAACATGCAGAACAGGAACGAAAGGAACTCACATTCTGTCCATGTTACAGTGCTTTGTATTCACACCTCTTAAAACCTTTTGACATTTTGTCTTATTACAACCCCAAATGTTAATACATTTAGGTGATAGACCAACACAATGCAGTGCATTATTGTGAAATGGAAAAAAAACGTATACATGGTACTACATTTTCTTAAAAGTAAAAGTCTGAAAGATGTGGTGTGCATTTGTGTTTAGCTCCCTTTACTCTGATACCCCTAAATGAATCCAGCGCAGCCAACTCCCTCCAGAACTCATCCAATCAGTAAACGGATTCTACATGTGTAATTTATTCTCAGTACAAATGCAGCTTTTCTGTGAAAGTCTCTTTAAAGTCCATGTGTCAGTTTCCTTACTCTTCACAATTATCCACTACTTTGTGTTAGTCTATCACATAAATTCCTAATACAATACATTATTGGTTCTTAAAGTCATGTTAATTGAAGAACATGTGTTGAAGGAGTGTTCTTATTGCAATCCTTCCTCGTTTTTTTATTTTATTTATTTGTATTCCCTGTGTGTATGTTCCTCCTCTCTCTCAGCATGAAAGACAGCACATCATGAGAGTAAGCATGACTTGTATTCTTGTGCAACCCAGATACCTTTCTCTATCTCTAGTTTTTCAGCTGAGGGAAATCGTCATAACTCTCCTTCCTGTTTCTCATTGCACTAAGTTTGCTCAGTGTTGTTATCGCCAACTGCAAGCCACAGTTTGGAGGAAGTTGTTGGGATATGTTGGAGTTTAAACTGTTTTCCAACAAAAGCTTCACCAATTCTACTACTTCTTTTCTGAGGGCTATATATGGGAAATAGACTCTCGGACTCACTTGAAGCAGACTTCTGTTTGTGGCATGCAACAGGTGGCAACAAAACACTGAGCTTCTCGCTGTACTAAACAACTCAGCAAGTTGCTGGAAGGGCGTCTAGGCGAACCATGGGAATGGTGCATGGCGATTTGAGCTGAGGCATGTTTTCATCCAGATTGACTCATTTAACATTTAACAATGTTCTGCTAAGCATTTGGATTTTGGGTCTCAATGTTTTAAGAAAAGAAAACAGAAACGTTCCCACAGATAGTTAGAAGGAAAAAAGGACATGAAACGGCTTGGTCCAAAAAGTCCAGGAATATATATAAATATATATATATATATATATATAGAGAGAGAGAGAGAGAGAGAGATATATAGATATATAGTACTGTGCAAACATTTTAGGCAGGTGTATTATTTGGTGTGACCACCCTTTGCCTTTAAAACAGCATCAATTCTTCTAGGTACACTTGCACACAGTTTTTGAAGGAGCTCAGCTGGTAGGTTGTTTCAAATATTCCATTATATTGCCGAAAATATTCGCTCACCCATCCAAATAATTGAAATCAGGTGTTCCAATCACTTCCGTGGCCGCAGCTGTATAAAATCAGGCACCTAGGCAGACTGTTTCTACAAATATTTGTGAGAGAATGGGTCACTCTCAGGAGCTCAGTGAATTCCAGCGTGGGACTGTGATAGTCCAGTCATGAAGTTTCCTCACTCCTAAATATTGCACCGTCAACTGTCAGTGTTAATGTAAGAAAGGGAAACGATTGGGAACGACAGCAACTCAGCCACGAAGTGGTAGGCAACGTAAACTGATGGAGGAGGGGGCAGCAGATGCTGACGAGTATAGTGCACAGAGGTTTTATACAGAGTCAATCCCTACAGGCCTCCAAACTTAAGATTAGCTCAAAAACAGTGCATAGAGAGCTTCATGGAATGGGTTTCTATGGCCGAGCAGCTGCATCCAAGCCATACATCACCAAATGGAATGCAAAGCGTCAGATGCAGTGGTGCCACTGGACTCTAGAGCAGTGGAGGCATGTTCTCTGGAGGGACGAATCGTGCTTCTCCATCTGGTAAGTGTAAAGTTTGGTGGAAGGGGGATTATGCTGAGGTTGTTTTTCATGAGCTGGGCTTGGCCCCTTAGTTCCAGTGAAAGAAACTCTGAATGTGTCAGCATACCAAAAGATTTTGGACAATTCCATTCTCCCAACTTTGTGGTAACATTTTGAAGATGGCCCCTTCCTCTTCTAACATGACTGTGCACCAGTGCACAAAGCAAGGTCCATAAAGACATGGATTAGACAGTATGGTGTGGATGAACATGACTGGCCTGCACAGAGCCCTAACCTCAACCCGACAGAACACCTTTAGGATGAATCATAGAGGAGACTGAGAGCCAGGCCTTCTAATCCAACATCAGTCTTTGACCTCACATATGTGCTTCTGGAAGAATGGTCAAAAATTCCCACGAACAGGGACCTAAACCATGTGGACAGCCTTCCCAGAAAAGTTGAAGCTGTTCTAGTTGCAACGGGTAAACCAACATCATATTGAACCCTATGGATTAAGAATGGGATTTGACTGACTGTTCATATGCGAGTTGAGGCATGTGAGCGAATATTTTTGGTAATATGTCATATTCAATAAATGACTATATAAGTTCTGATGAGGCTCGTTTGTCAGATTGAAATGACCTTTTAAACATATCAACCCTTACGCTGATATTAAATACACTTTTGATCAAGCCCACATTTCTGTATTAAAAATGTTTTTAATTGGTCTGATGTAATACTATAATATTAAATGCCGTGTCTTAGTACCCATAAGCAGAAAAGATATATATATATATATATACAGTATATTCATTTATTCCAGTAACTCAACCACTAACAAGCTTCTCTAATTTCTTTTTTTACTCACTCTTGGGAGTAAAGCATAACAACTCAATCTACTCTAACAATTTAAAGTACATGTTAATTTGACTAAACTTATGATGACAAACAGCATGCCAACTTCTAAGCTGCACATCCTCTAACATTGCACTGCTACTAATATTAGCTCAAATGTTTCAAATCACGAACTGCTCTGGCTGAGCATCTTATTCACAAATGAAATAGCAATAATGATATTCTAGATGCCAACACACAAATCAAGCGATGCACAAATTCGCACACTTTGTGTGTCAGTTATCTGTTTTTCTGACTTCACAATGAATACGTAACTTTCTTCCACAAACATACAGAGAAGAGACAGAGAGAATGATAAATAGTTTTTTTCTGATAGCAAGTTACAGACCTTAACAGTTGGAGTTCAGAGGCACTCCTTACAACTGCAAGAACAACATCTAATTGTGTAGAGAGGAATGATGTTTGTGGTTTGAGTTTTAAATCAATAACTGATGGAGATATTTGTTTTATTCCACTGCCACAAATTGTACAACTACATCCTTCTAGTGTATTCACTACTAATTGAAGTTAAAAATGAAGCAGACCAGACATTTATTCTTATTACAGACCGCACTTATTTGTGATATATTGTCACAATAAAAGTGCTTCCTTGACCACCTATATTCAGCAATTTTCCCCTAATTAGTAACGAATTGGGTTGTAGGTTTCTATCTGAAAAAGAGCGTAGTCCAGCATGTTTTTTCAGACCCCTTCACCCTTGGAGCAAGACCAAACTGTGTCCCCCAATTTTGTTTCATGAAGAAACAATATATTTCAGTTATACTGCAGTTATTTTTTTGATTATTCTACAATCATAGGACTTGTATTCTATAAAATAGCAAAAATTGGATTTGTCACATGGTTATGACTTTTTTTGTATATCAGCCACTCGTCATTTGAGAATAAGATTACTTATATCTTCTGTGACATTAACTGCTCTCTTTTTGTAAAACCGTTTTTTTTTGTTGTTTTTTTTCTATTTCATCAACTATTTTAAGAGTTCAGCAGAGTGAAGCCTTGGGTATATCTTCGTTCATTCTCGCTTGTCTCGAGAGAATTTGGGCAGGAAGAGCGTAACTTTAAACTTTATACTTTCACTTGGGGCAAACATCATTCACTGAAGTTCTGCTTTTAAACATTGGATGTCACTGCAGATAAAATCTGTCTGTATTCAACAGCTGGTAACAGAAGAAGAATTTATAGGGTAAGAGCATTTCTAATAGATATCTCTAACTAAAATATTCAACCCTTCAATTGGCACTTTTTAGCCATTTTTAAAAGTCTATGTATATGTGTATATTCATATACATTTTGCCATAATTATTCTTTCTGTGCTTATATTCAACCATGTATGATTCTAAAATCAAGCATATTTTTTAGATCCTACCTTACTGTTCTTCGAGTTTGAACACCAGTTGTGCCGTACACAGAAAGATACAACGAAACAACAAAACAAGCCCTCGCTGTTTTGTGTCAATCCCAAAGAAAATCTGAGCACAGAGCTGAAAAGGTGTCCACGAGCAACACGTACTACAAGCCATTTGAATTACAGTTTGAAAGCCATTCTAATAAATACTGAGAAAATGTAAGTAAAAACAACATCTAAATCAGGAAAAGTTTAGACTAAATTCCATGAGTCTTTTTATTCAGTGTATGTCTATATATGTTTTTAACTTCTATCATGTTCCTGGAGGTGTTGCCTCTAGATCTATACCTGGTGTACCTTATTTGCATGTCAGCCTGTGTATGTATGCTTGCAAGCGCACCACTTTGCAACATTAATGGCTTCTATTATCACTTTTACCCATAGGATTAAAAGGCCATATGTTCTAAAATGGACCATTATCCCATTTTTCTCTTCTAAAAGTGGCTGTTTGTTTGCTTTGCATCTACACACATTTGTTGCAGTGCTTCCCTGGTTAGCATTATGTTAGCATCAAGAGGACAAACACCAACAAGCAGTAAAACAAGTGTGGACAGAACTTAACGTTAATAAAGGCAGTTTATACCTGCACTAAAAAAATCAACAGACCTTCTTTACTCTGACACACTCCCATTTTTAATGGAATGAGCAGACGATCCTCCAGTAAACGCCCTGGGTTTTAGTACCAGTCTCCTGCATCCCCTACAGTTTGTTCAGCAGGTTAATAATAAACCAGATCAATACACAGCATGTATCTGCAGCGGTACGTCGTCCTTCAGACAGTCATACAGTTGCCTGAATTCTGGACACCGCATCAGTCATAATGGCTCCTTTCTTTGCCGTGTTTATTGAAGAAAAGGAAAAGGAATAATGACAAATCAAGCAGTAGCACAGTCGATTTTGAGAAATAAGGAGTTTAGGCAATCTTGCATCTTATTTTTTTATGCCTCATATTGTCCCCATGAATGGGGGTGCTAAAAATAAAGCAAGTGTGCAGATTTGGGTTTTACGTTTGATTCGTCCAGCAGGAAGCACAGGAATTCAAACTGTTTGCTTTTTGTTCTTTTGTAATCACCTCTAGACCTACAGAGCTATCCTATACCTTCCTGTCCGCTGAAACGTTTCTAGTTCTGAGAAGTTGGGGAATGTGTTCATGGATTGTTTTGAAGAGGGTCAGAAATAGAAGCAGTGTACTCCTTGGATCTTTTCAGAGGGAGTATCAAGTATCAGGAGAACAGGGAATATTCTCAGTACCAAGCAGGAAGAAGCACATTTACACCCCCACTGTCTTTGGATTTGGTTTGACGTAGCTTTTTATCTATGTGTACAGTATGTAAAAAAAGATGAGCTTCACCGTGGGTCACGAACCCTGTCCAGACCCTGTTAATATTGATGGTGTTGTTTTGCACATGGAGTAAACTGTAGGTTATACTCACATCTGTTCTCAGTAACTCGGCCACTCTGAGCAGACACCAAAATGGACTCGACACATACCATAACTGCCAGAAAACATTCATATTCTTTTCTACGACCCAGTTTCCGTCTTCTCAGCTTCTGTAGGTCCAGCCGAATCTCTTCCTGGACGAGACCTTACCACAAAGTAAACTTTCATCATTCTTTGCTGCTTGTAAACAGAGTGATGACAGAGCACTCCAACCTGGACCGTGCCACACACACACACACGTATGGTCTACTCACACACTTTCTTGGAAGAGTAGGCAGGAAAAAAAGGAAAACGCTCGCGGCATGATAATAAAGGACTTGTTGGCCGGGGTTACTAGAGGGCAACAGCCATAACTCCTCTCCCTGTGTGTGTGGAAGGAAGCAGGAGATCTCCGCAGAACCACAGAGCAATACACGGATCATGTGGCTGAAGCTCTGAGCGTCCACTGCTCAGTGCTGAAGGGGATTGGTACAAAAAGGAAAAGCAGGGGGGAGGGTGTGGACACCCTGGTTTCTGCAGCTGCAACTGACAAAGGAGACCCACAACTTTGTTACATTCAGACACCCAAAACAACTGAGCTAGCGATGAACGTGGATCTGGATGAGGATGGTACGATGTCGGAGTGGGAGGCCATGCTGGAGCTGGATGAGGCGCTGGCAGGGTGGCTCCTGCAGGGTCCAGCTAGAGGGGAGTGGGGCTGGGAGTGGGGATGGGCTGCGTCGAACCTCCAGGATCCAGAGTGGGACAATGAGGATATTCCTGCTGTAAGTTGACCGCCACTTGTAAACAACAAGCAGAAATTTACCTTTTTCTTTTAGCTTTATTACTAAAGCTCTAACCGGACAGAGTCAGAGTCAAAGGAGATAAAGTCAGCAAACAAGCTTTGTCTTTACTGCTGTGAGCACAGCTCTGTGCGCTAATTCCCAGGCACTAAATAAAACCTCTGGTTTGGTTATGAGTCATATCTGCTGGAATCCTGCTGAAGCTCAGAAGTCTTTTGTTAATAGACATCATCAGGTTGCTGTGTGGCCAACCTAATATTCCAACTGTGTTACAAGTGTTTGCCTGTTTTTAGAGGCAGCGGAAAAGGTGGTGTATGCAGTTCATTAGGCAGTCATCACTCACACTGTCAAAGCAGTGTTTCTCATTACTTCCTTCTTCTCAAACCTTAAGCAGCAGAAATACGACCAAACATTACACCTTCATTTTAGAATAAAGACATGTGCAGCCCTCTAAAGAAGGAATTTATTTTTCTTTAGTTTGAGTAAACCTCTCCTTTCTCTATTGTCAGCGATGGTTTCCTGAGTGTTTCCTGCCAAAGGGAAGCCTCTTCCAGATTCCAGGAACCCTCTCTATGGAGCACATTTGGAAATTTTACGGAGGCTTGGATTAGAGGATAATGTTCCTAGAAGGG
This sequence comes from Crenichthys baileyi, assembly GCA_036173005.1. Taxonomy (NCBI): domain Eukaryota; kingdom Metazoa; phylum Chordata; class Actinopteri; order Cyprinodontiformes; family Goodeidae; genus Crenichthys; species Crenichthys baileyi. Next base: position 1,038,055 of record JAHHUM010001160.1, on the reverse strand, counting down.
AGGCAAACTCTTTGTGCATTTGAAGCTACAATGTTTGGCTTTATGTGTTAACTGCTCACTAGACAAAAGTCCTATTCATGGAAGTTTGTTCCTTTTTAACAGAAATCTGATAATTTAACTGATAAACTGTAAACTTTGGTCACTTGTAAAACAATCCCCACCCTGTGCCACCGTGTTCCACAGCATCAAGAGTCATGCAGCCTTGAAAATAGCTTGGGCTACATTCCTCCATGTCATTCCATTTTTTCCATTTCCTCCACCTGTCAAAATCTCCCACAGATAACAAGTCAAGTCATGACTAAATAAAATCAGACATCCTCATGGAAACTGTGGGTGGTTTTAACCAGGTTATCTCACGTGCTTGCAGAAGCAAACTGCCACTAGTGACTGAGCATGAGGATGAGAGTGGGAGAGTTTGGGAAGCATTTAGATGTGTGTCTGTGTGGTGTTCCTGGTGCTGCTGCAGGTGCTGAGCCCGACATACAAGCAGCGCAATGAGGACTTCAGGAAACTCTTCAAGCAGCTCCCTGACACAGAGAGGCTCATTGTGGGTGAGTGGACACCCCACACACTGAGGCCATCTGAGGACTGCCAGGGTGCACCCCGACTGTTAGTAATTAAAACACGATTAATCCTCACTGCACAGAAAACATATTGCATGCTGTTTTAATTTGACATGGTTATACCGTGCCTTGCAAGTAATTCATATCCATTGAACCTTTTCCGCATCTTTTTAAGCAGCAACCATAAACCTGTGACTATTCAATTGGATTTTTTTTGGATTTAGTAATATGCCATAAACCAACACAAAATGATGCCTAGTGAAGGAAGAGGATACATGGTTTAAACATTTTACACAAAAAAAAACTAGAAAGTGTCTTGTGCATTTCACTCTGATACCCCAAAATAAAAGCTAGTGCAAACAGTTTGGTTCAGACGTCACCTCATTAGTAAACAGACTCCACCTATATCCAGTCTAATCTTAGTATAAACATAGCTTCATGATGCTGTTTAACATAGATGTTAAACAGCATCATGAAGACCAAGGAACGCCACAGACAGGTCAGGGATAAAGATGTGGAGAAGTTTAAGAGTTAGGGTTATAAAATCATATCCAAAGCTTTGAAAATATCGTAGAACAAAAACAAAAAGTTAGAAGCTGCAAAAGTCATGAGCCTGGGGAGGAGGTTTACCTTACAGCAGAACAACGCTCAACATACTGCCAGAGCTACAGAGGAAGCTTTTAGATCCAAGTATGTTTATGTGTTTAAATTGCACAGTTCCGTGCGTAAATCCACTTTAAAATCTGTGGCGTAACCTGTAACTTCACCCAAACTCACTGATCTATACATATTTTACAAAGAAGAATGGACAAACATACAGTCTCTAGATGTGCTATGCTGGTAAAGACATATCAAAATGACTTAGCACTGTGAATATAAATCCCCTACCACAAGTTTTTTTTTTAATTTATGGATAAAAGATTGATAACCATCTAGTTATCAAATGTGTACTCTTTTGTGCTGGTCTATCACATCAAATCTCAATAAAATACATTGAAGTAGGTTTGATGTGAAAGAATGGGAAAATGTTCAAGGAGTATACATTCTTTTGCAAGGCACTGTGAATGTATTTAAATGAACTTCAGTTAAAGCATTCCTTGCAGCACACAATGTTGCTAATTTGCTGGATTTGTTTTGTAAAATGCCTTAAAAAGCAAACATTTTGTTTCTGGTTTGCTGAAGAGGAGATCTAAGCAAGATGTTCCACACACAACACAGCATAAATGCTGGAAACAATCATTTCACCAACTTTTAGCCTCTGCTTTCTAAAAGCAAATGCCTCAGAATGTTGCAGAATAGGGTTAGTTAGGGGTTTTTTTAGCTTTGAAGAAATGTGTCTTCAGCTAAAAATGAAGTCTTGGAGTCTTGATGATTAATGCATTTCCAGATGTGTGTGAATAATATATGTTAACATGCTAGTCATCCAAGTCTGGAGTAGTGCTTGGGGTCATTGTTTTGCCTTTTTGTTAGAGCTGTGACCCAGCAAATGAGTTTCTGAAAGCAGGGCATTAGGCTGCAAGAATAAGTGACATCTGCAAAAGAATATTAATAAATAAAACTAACACTGACACCCACCTGTTTTATAAGTAAACTCATGCACTGATGTATAATTTGGCAACAAATTATATGTAAAAAAAGAAATAGAAAATGCTTTTATTCCTCGTATCCCATTTTTAGTCCTAAAAAGTCAGTATTTGGGTTTTTGCATTATTTGCATAAACAGTATTGGACATTCATACAAAGATATATATTTTTCAGCTTTTTGGCCTTAACACAACTTTTGTTTTTACCAACAGTAAAGGTATCAAATATCACAGACTGTGCTCTAAGGAATCTTTATGTAGTGCTAGAGGATCCACTCCTGCTTCGACACGTCTAAATTTTAAAGGTTTTAAAATAGATTATTTGTCCAGAGACCAAACAAAGCTGCAAAACCTATAAATGAGTTCTTTACTACAAGTTGTATTATTGTGTGAGGATTCTCTGATCCCCTCTTTTTCTTTCTCCCTGGTTTGGAGCTTTGAGATTTGAATTTATCTTGGGAGCGTTGGAAATGTTACCATTTTAGTCAGCTACAATTACATCAAGCTGTAATATGTTGGTTACGCAGACGTTATGCTTAGTGCAAAAATCATCTGCAACTGAAGTTACCTTGTTGCCAAGTTTCCTTCAGTAAGGTGATCACCCTGTTTCTCTCAATGGGCACTTTTTGGAAATTCTTTTTTTCTTTCAAACTGTTTTTGCAGTTTTGTACAATTTGACCGTGATGGTTTGGCGGGTTTTTCAGTTTCTGAATAAAACAATCAAATCAAATTAAATCCTATTTTTTTATTTTATCAAAAATAAAAAATTTCATAAATATAATAGCAATGCACTTTGAGAAGAGACAAGTTGAACCTTAAGTCCCTAAATCTAATTCAAACTAAAGCTGCACTGTAAAGCTTGGAAATTTTCTGTCCAAGCATTTTGTTCATGACTGATTGAATATGTCTGAGCTTCTTGTGGAACAACCTTTGCATTATGTGCAAAGTGTTGAATTTCAGCTGCTTTTTTACTGAGAATTATCCTTCATGTTTGCTTCATGCGGCGATGACTTTTCTTTAATTGCGTGACCTTTGTGTGCGTTGCAGACTACTCCTGTGCTCTCCAGCGGGACATCCTCCTGCAGGGACGGCTCTACCTCTCCGAGAACTGGATATGTTTTTATAGCAACATCTTCCGCTGGGAAACTCTCGTACGGACGATCAGTTTATACGTCTTTGTAGTTCTTTTGTAGTTCTATTAACAGTGGGTGTATGCAGATGTATGATTTCTGCTTATGCGCGTGTGTGTGTTTGTGTGTGTGTTCAGCTGACAGTGCGGCTAAAGGACATCTGCTCGATGACAAAAGAGAAGACTGCTCGTCTCATTCCCAATGCCATACAGGTCTGCACAGACAGTGAGAAGGTAATGACTTTTTCATTCGTACCTGCCTCTGTAGAAATTATTTGTGCACAGGGATACCCCTTAACACTGATAGGTACATGTAGCATGTAAAGTTACACTGTTTTCTAAATGTTCCTCTGATTTCTACCTTTAGTGATAGTTAACAGTCTTTGTTTTCTGTCTTGCAGCACTTCTTTACCTCATTTGGAGCCAGAGACAGGACGTACATGATGATGTTCAGACTCTGGCAAAACGCCCTGCTTGAAAAGGTAAGTGATTTAGTTCTAAATACTTTTTTTCATATAAGCCATGGTCAAAAATAATAATAAAATGAACCTGTAAACCTCAGAGGATCTTCAGTCATTTTTTTGGTTGTTGGTTGTTTTGATTTTTTTACAGAAATGAAAATCACAGATATTAGAAGAAATAACTGAACATCCTGGCTTTGTGGGACATACTTTAAAAAACTCTCTTTTCAGATCAAGCAGATGAAAACATGAAATAATGAAAAGTCTTTGAGTCATGGACTTCACTAAATGTTTGGGTTGAGATGGTTTGCTGGCAGTGTCACTGAACACTTTCTGCATTCTTGGTTAAGTGAATGAATGCACTGTCACCCTGAAAAATTACTTTATTATCCCAAAACCTATGTGAAATGAGAAAAGTGTCTAAAATTTCAGTGTCCAGCTGTGCATTTCCTGTAGAGGTAAGGACCTGGTCTTCTCTAGGACATGCAGCTCGATATGTTTCTTTGACACATGTTTCAGTCTTACACCCACTGGACCTGTGTTTTCCTCTTTTTAAGTGTTAATTATTGTTTTAGTTTGGCTTTTATTTACAGATATTTCATTTACTTTGGATGATTTTGTACAGTCTTAAAAATTGACTCCTCTTTCTGTCTTTTTGTTTTTCATCTCTTTTTTTCACTAATTTTTAATTTTTTTACATAGCTTTTTGTGTTTTCTCTCCTCATCATCATTATCATAATTTAGTCATTTATATATGAACCGAAAGGCAACCAGAGTGCTGCACAGGTAAATAAAAAATAAAAGGAAGATACAAATAAAAAAAAAAAACAAGCAATACAAAATACAATAAAATATGTCCTGATGCATCGACGTGCCTAACTGGGTATTTTTCCTTTGCCATTTTCAATTCAATTCAATTCAGTTTATTTATATAGCGCCAATTCACAACACATGTCGTCTCAAGGCATTTCACAAAAGTCAGGTACATGCAATACAATTAATCCGAATCATTGAACAGTGCAGTCAGATTCTGTTTATTTATTTAAAATTGGGGATAAAAAGTTTGTCTATCTAAGGAAACCCCAGCAGATTGCATCCAAATTTTTTAGTGACTTGCAGCATTCATTTCCTCCTGGGGATGAGCATGTAGAGACAGTGGACATTCACTGGCGTTTTGCTTTGCAGCAATCCCTCATAGGAGCATGCATGTAGCGACAGTGGAGAGGAAAAGCTCCCTTTTAACAGGAAGAAAAACCTCCAGCAGAACCCAGGCTCAGTGTGATTGGCCATCTACCACGGACCGACTGGGGGTTAGAGGGAACAGAGCAAAGACACAAAGAGAACAAAGAAGCACTGATCCGGGAGTACTTTCTATGGGAAAGGGAAAAAGGTAAATGTTAATGGATTTAGCTCCTTTAGTCGTTTTACCTAGAAAGAAGGAAAAAATAATTAAATTTCTGAGCCAGTTTTCAATGTTAGAGTCTGAAGAGAGCACATAGAGTTAGTTACAGTAAAAATTCAGTCAGTAGCTATGTCTAGGAGGAAAAGAAAGGGTTAAAAACCCCAAAAAAGACAGGGAAATGTGGATCATCGGGGTGAGGGGAGCATTAAGTTTTTTGCCGGGCAGAAGCTTGGGGACGATGCCCCTTCCAGAAAGTTGTCACAGGTAGACACAGAGTCAGGCCAGGTGTAGCTTTCCTATAAGAGAAAAGAGAGAAAAACAAAGTTAAAAGCTGAAAATAACAGCAAAAATAATGCCAAATTGAAGAGTAGTGGGTGAGAATGTAGCGAAGCAAGTGGGGTCATTATGTCCTCCAGCAGCCTAAGCCCTTTTAGCAGCATAAAACTACAGAGAACTCAGGATTAACCTAAGCAACTCTAACTATAAGTTTTTTTCCAAAAAAGGAAAGTTTTTAAGCCTAGCCTTTAAAAAGTAAACATTTTTTCCCCATCTAGAGCCCCCTGATGGCCATGTTTATAAAAAAACCACAAAGATTAGGATATCTCTCTATGTCAGATTGAGCAGAACCATTTGGGAAAAAGAGTGGTTCATACAGGTTAGCACAAAAAGGGTGTGTTTTTTGCCCCCTCAACCATAAACGGAGCCGGTTTAGGCTAAACCTGATTCCCCCTTACTCCATCCAACAGGGGAGAAGAAGACGGAGCTAAAATAAGGGAAAAGTTTAGCTCAGGATAACCTAAGCCACCCTAACTATAAACTTTTACAAAAAGGAAAGTTGTAAGCCTAGCCTTAAAAAGTAGACAGGGTGTCGGGCCTAGGGGATAAAACTGGGAGCTGGTTCCACAGGAGAGGAGCCTGATAACTAAAGGATCTGCCTCCCATTCTAAAACTTCTAGAGACTTCTAGGAACCACCAGAAAACCCCTGCAGTCTGAGAACGAAGTGCTATGTTAGGAAAAGTATGGAACAATCAAAATCTCTGATGTATGATGGGGCTAAATCATTAACCCACTTTTATATGTGAGGAGGAGAATTTAAAAAATTTCTATTCTGAATTTTAACAGGGGAGCCAAGGAAGGGAAGCTAAAGTAGGGGAAATATGACCCCTTTTTTTAAATTTTCATCAAAACTCTTGCTGCAGCATTTTGAATCAGCTGAAGGCTTTTTAAACTGCATTTTTTTGGACATCCTGATAGTAAAAAATTTTACATAGTCCAGCCTTGAAGTAACAAATGCATGGACTAATTTTTCAGCATCACTCCCTTGAACAGGATTTTTCTAATTTTGGCAATTTTTTGGGGGATGAAAAAGAAGGAAATCCTGGAAAAACCTGTTTAATATGGGTTTTAAATGAACACGTCCTGGTCAAAAATAAAAACCAAAGGGTTTTTTTACTTTATTATCGGAGGTCAATTTAATGCCATCCAGGGTTAAGTGATTTGACTAAGCAGTTTTTTTTTTAAAAAATTCGGTCCAAAGATGACAACTTCTGTCTTGGTTAAAATTTAGAAGCAGAAAATTTAAAGTCATCCAAGTTTTTTATGTTTCAAGACATGCTTGTAGTCTATCTAACGGTTGGGCTCATCAAGGTTTTTTTAGGGGAAAAGTAAAGCTGAGGTGTCATCAAAACGTAAAAAGTGAAAATTTTAAATTCTATGCTGCCTGATAATTTTACCTATTGGAAGAATATATTAGTAAAGAAAAAATTGGCCCAAGTACTGAAACCCTGTGGTACCCCCACAATTAACCCTGGAGTTTAAAGATGATTTTATCATTTACATGAACAAAGGGGGAAATCTGGTTCAGACAAATAAGATTTAAACCAGCCTAGCGCTGTTTCCCCCTGATCCCTACAGCCAATTATTCCAGCCTTTTTAAAAAGAAAATTATGGTCGACTGTATCAAATGCAGCACTGAAACTGACAGAACCAGTACAGACACCAAGTCCCCTTATCTGAGGCAGTAAGAATATCATTAGTGACTTTCAGCAGAGCTGTTTTAGTGCTATGATGAGCTCTGTAAACCCCGGACTGAAACTCTTAAACAGGTTTCCCTTGCTGTGTAAATTTCTTTACACATTTGATTTGCAAAATTTTTCCAAGAATTTTTTAAAAAGAAAAGGAAAAATTGGATATCGGTCTGTAATTTTTTTTTAAGTCATCTCGATCAAGCGAAGGTTTCTTAAACCCAAAAAGGGTTTTTTACACACCCCTTAAAAGCTTGTGGTACAGGCCCATTTACTAAAAAATTAAAATAATCATATCTAAAAAGGGGCTGGTAATCAGAGGGAACCCCTTCTTAAAAAAATTGGTTGGGATTGGGGGCTAACATACAAGTTGAAGGTTTTGATGAAGCTAATATTTTCTGATAACTCAGGAAGCTCACAGGATCAAAACAGTCCCCAAAAACAGATCAAGGGTTTTTCAGTTATTTCCAAAAGGTTGTCTCACTTTTTGAGGATGAAGTAATCATCTCTGGGGAGTGTTTTAAAAAATTTTTTTTTAATAGAATCAATTTTTTTTTTGGAAGAATCCCATAAAATCATGACTGCTGAGAGCTAAGGGAATGGATGGCTCAACAGAGCTAAATCTCTGTGTAAGTTTAGCAACTGTACCCAAAAAAAACCTAGGATATTCTTGTTCTCTTCTATTAAGGATGAGGAATAAGCTGTTCTAGCTTGGTGAAGTGTCTTTTTTTTTACAACAGTAGGCGGGGGTATTTTTTTCCAGAATTAAGTAGGAATCGTCTAGGTGTGTAGAGGCCCCTTTTTTGCTCCAATTTTCTAACATTGTGCTTTAAAGTACGCAGCTCTGAATTAAACCAGGGAGCTAGCCTCCTATGAATAATTTCCTTTTTTTTTCAAGGGGGTGCATTGTCTCAAGCACCACGCAATGATGAAGTAACACTATGAACAAGAAAAATCAATTTGGGAAGGGGAAAAAACAAAAAAAATTGCCCTCCCCCCCTGTGTTTTTTTTTGTGATAATGAAACAAATTAAAAGTGGAACAGATTCTTTAAAGGTTGTTACAAGCATCGTCTGATAATGATCTACTACAATGAAATTTTCTTTCAGGTGTGGAGTACTCGGTTAAATTAAACTCAAAGGTTTTTAAAAAAAAAAGGGTCAGACAGCACTGGGTTGTGAGAAAATAATTGTTATGTCTGTACACCCCAATGCCATATGTCAGCACAAGGTCCAGAGAAAAGAAGACAAGCGGGGAGGGTTTTTTAATGTTTTAAGTAAAGCCAATTTTAGTCTAAGAAAACCATTAAAGGCTATATTTAAGCTATCACTTTCAGTGTCAACATGAATGTTAAAAGCCCCCTTATAATAACCTTATCTGTATTTAACACCCAAATCAGATAAAAGGTCTGAAAAAATGATCTAAAAAATTTGAGGGTGAGGGCCCCGGGGGGTCGGCTCCAAACAAAAACCAGAAGTGGTTTTAAATTGCTTTGCAATTTGGATGAGGAAAAATAAGGGGTTTAAAAAATTCAAAAAGAGTTTGCTGCATTGATTGGTGGCCGGGGCTAATCAAAAAATGGGGCTGAAAGGGTGGTTGCTTTTCTCCCTCCACACCCCGTATTTCGAGGAATGTTGAAAATTTAAATAATTTGTAGGAGTTGTTAATATTTATAGTTAACATAAAACCTCTTGCTGCCCGCCAGGTTTCTGTGAGGGGAAAATAAAAAAATCTGATTGTCACAAATCAGGTCACTAACTAGCAAAGTCTTTTAAGAGAGAGATCTTATGTTTTTGAAAAAAACCCTTTAATGTTTTAAATTTTTTTTTTTAGTCTGAGGGTTTTTGTTTTTTTTTATGAGATTTTCCTGATTTCCTCCTTTTTTGATAATTTTTTTAATCTATTCAATTTTTGCCGTGGGGCGAGACACTGTCTTTTAAGGGTAATGTGTGGGTAGCAGTACAAAAGCTGCAGAGAGGAGTATTAAACTACAACCCTGCTACGACCCTGCTTTTTCCTTTGCCATTTTCCTATTCCATATGTACTCGCTCCAGATTTTAGACGCTGATCTCTCGCCACAGTTCCTGTCAGGTTACCTTCTTAAAGGATTTTTATCATGCTTTCCATCGTTTCAGCTTACAGCTTTCTTGTTGGGACCATGCTTCCTGTCAATCAGCATGAAGCAGGTATTTGTTTTAGACTTGCATATTATGCAGTGGTTACATAAATTTTTCATCTACTTGATCCGAAAAAAAAGAAACATTTTTTTCTTTTGGTATGTCTTACAAAGCCAATGTGTTTAGCTATGAAATTACATACTCAATTATACTCAATTTTTTCTTTGTTTTGTTGTTTTAATCACTTTATAGTGAGACAAATTACTGAACATCCTTTAAAGGTAGTGATTTCACATTCTTTACCAGGGGTTCCAATATTTCAGTATAACACATCTGGTGCTGTGAGATGAGTTATATTGTTTTTATACATAACATACGTGCCAGATGCCGCTCGCACGGCTGTTTCTCGCGCGTGTTTTAGTATTAATTGAAATCTCCACATCTCTGCTTTGACTGTTTTGCATCTTTTGCAGCCCTTGTGCCCTAAGGAACTTTGGCACTTTGTCCATCAATGCTACGGCAACGAGCTGGGCTTAACGAGTGACGACGAGGACTATGTCCCTCCTGATGATGACTTCAACACCATGGGGTAAGTCAACATTAAAACACAGTAATTACCACCATTCTAAATATTTCCAGCTTGTTACCTCACTACCCATAACAAAAAATATTGAGTATACTGGAAGTTCTAACTATCAATAAGGAGGGGTAAAATCACCCCTTTTTTCTCCTTAAATTGATGTCTGCCTTCTAAAGTTGGATTAAGCTACTGTCAGCATGACTTTATGTGGTGAAACAAGTTTATGCTCTTATTTGGAGCCTGGAAATTAAGGGGAGTGCTTTACGTTTGACATCCTGTTTTCTCTATGTTCATGACTCTTATTTTGAACTAAAAAGTGAAACAGTCCTCTTGGCTAACAACACAGTTACAAAACTATTGAAGAATCTTCTACCAATTTGAGATGTTGTTTGTTGCCTCTTGTTGGGTACCTGGTTAACACAAGGGAGGACAGAGTGACAGACAAAATATTTTTTGCACTGTTAGAATACCATAACTGGGTAACCATTAACGTCTAACAATGCTAACTATGGCATCAGCTTCAAACCCTTCAGTCAGCAGTAAAGCAGCTTTGTTAAAACAAGGCTGTAGAGCTTTCAAACTTTATATTATTTGTGAAAAATGCAAAACAAAGCATATCATTGCCTTCTTTTGTAATTTGAGGCACCTTAGAATGAAACATGCACAAAACCACATTTAGACTAGTTCAGCCTGGACTGAAATTTTCTACAAAAATTACAGACTATTTACAACACAATGAAACTTTTAGTCTATCAGCAGAAAAAAATAATAATTTGGATCTCAGTTTTCATCTCATCATCTGGATGTGTTGTTACACCATAATCAGCATGGTATACAGACTGGTCATGGGCCAGTATGACATTATGTTGGTATGATAACCTTGAGAAAAAACAAAACCATTTCAAGTTATTGCATCATTTACACAACGATGTAAAGTAACAATATATAACGTGACCTAAGCAACAAATAATTTGTGCAATTGAAATAATAAAAGTGACGACTGCTATAGATATAATAGACGGTCGCATTACAAACATGCTGTTCAAAGCTTGTAAACCTTGTTTTTTTTTTTAAAAAAAGCTTTACCTTTCTAGGATAGATGGGATGCAATTTTATTAAACCATAACAATGAGGAAATATTTCCAAAAAGCAGATTATGTCTTTTAGTTGAGGTAAAAGTTTTATAGATTTCTTTTAGCCAGAGAAACCTCCTGTCACTCCTGGCACTTTCTCTCACATCTCATTTCAAAGACTTTAAGCAATAGGAATGATATGACAGAAAATTCTGCGGTTTGAAACAATATCTTTTTGGAATACCTTGATATCGCTAACCGGCTCATGCCTAAAATGTGTGTAAGGACTCACTCCACCTGATTACTTTCTTCCATAACACTTTAGAATCGCATTTGTTGCTTTAAGAAGCACAGACATCGCAGACATCGCAGAGTCTTTTTGCAATGTTGGTTCATCAGATGTTTATGGATTCTTCCGAGCAGCTTGAGTAGACTTCTATAACACAACAGAGATCTGTACATCCTGTCCGCTGCCTGTTGCCTATAATTTCACAATAACATGTGGCTTAGTGCAGGTCTTCGTGCTTTATTTGCACTCCTCTGCACAGTGTTATCATATCAAACCCAACCCATTTTAAATAAACAGTTGTGAATATTTTGGCACACACAAAGCTGAGTGGTGGACAAGAGCAGGGCCAGATACTTTCAACTGGAGAAAATGAATCATGAGCTCTGGGACACTTTTGTGGGCTGAAACTGAGTTGTTTAGAATTACTAATAGGATCTAAGAAACACATTTCTCAGAGCTCCTTGTACAGCCTGCAAAAGAAGAGGTCTGTGAACAGCTTTGGACATGTTGTGAATTTTAAAAGAAGCTGATTTCCAGAAGATAAGGAAGTGAGTGGAGTAAATCACCGCTCTCTGGTGCCCTCAGGTTCAACGAGGAGATTCCCAATGAAGAGAACGAGATAAACAATGACAACTTGACAAAGAACAGCGTAGACGTCAAGCCTGAGGGGAGTCCTCCTTCACTACACAAGAAAGTTATCCCAAATAACTCCCTCTCAAGCCCCCGAAACCATGACACAACCATCACTGTAAGTCACTGGTCGGGTTTTACCACTAGTACATACATTATTTTAAGTCTAGGATAGATATTTCAGATGAGGTCAAACAACTATTCAGCTTAGAAAACGTTTTTTTCCCTCTAGTTTGAACTCCCTGCAGAGGAATTTGCAGACTGCCTACCGGATGGAGAGCTGCTGACGGTGCCCCTTGTGGTAGAGGACAAGAACGACACCAGCGGGCCTGGTGGTCCCATTCCCTCACCTTCGCTGGACTTTAACGACAATGAAGACATCCCCACTGAGCTCAGTGACTCTTCAGAAACCCATGACGAGGGTGGGTCCTGAACTGAGCTAGTTTTTCCCTTCAGCAATAAGAAGATGACGTAAAAAATATGAACAGTGGGTGTTTTTGCTGTTTCTTTCATATGTAGGTGAGGTACAGGCCTTTCACGAAGACCTGAATGGCAGGCAACATATCAACGAGGTGTACAAGTTCAGTGTGGACAAGCTGTATGACATCCTCTTCACAGAGTCTCAGTTTATGAGTGACTTCATGGAGCAGAGGCGATTCTCAGGTCAGTATTCACGACTTTAATTCTTCTGATACACTTATTTTAGGGAAAAGATCCAGAAAAACAGTCTCCTGCTATTTCTTTCTGGATCCAGATATCGTGTACCACCCGTGGAAGAAGGAAGAGGCAGGAAACCAGACCAGAGTGATCATGTACACCATCTCTCTGTCTAACCCTTTGGCCCCGAAAACAGCAACGGTCACAGAGACGCAGGTGAAGCGAGCTCCATTGATGCAAAGATGTTTCCTCTTGATATTTTCTGTTTTTCCTACATGAAGAAAAATTTAACCCACACATTTCTGATTTTGTTAGACTCTGTACAAAGCCAGTCAGGAGAGTGAGTGCTACATTATCGACGCTGAGGTGATCACGCATGACGTGCCCTACCACGATTACTTCTACACACTCAACCGCTACATGCTCACACGGGTGGCCAAGAATAAGTGTCGGTTACGGTGAGCACTTTTGTTTTATTTTGGAGACATTTAGTCATTGCATGCTTCTACATTTCCATTTTATGATCATACAAATGCATTTCTGTCTCTCAGGGTTTCAACAGAGCTGCGGTACAGGAAGCAGCCATGGGGGCTGGTAAAAGGATTCATTGAGAAAAACTTCTGGAGTGGACTCGAAGAGAACTTCCGCCAACTGGGTAAAGCTTTTTGATTTCATTTTGGTTTTATCCTTGGTCATATCATTCACCAGTAGTCCCATTTGATGCATTACCTAATGTAAGAAAAATGGACTGCATATTCAATAGAATAACTGAATCTCACTGTTCAAAATGAACTAGGATGAAGTGTAAGCTTAAACCCTTACCACCCACCAGCTTTGTTCTGTGCTATAATTGGCTTTAAAACCTGGCAGAAATACTCACTCAGTTAATTCAAAAATTATAATTAAGAAAACAGGATCTAGAATTGGCTTGGGAATCTGGATCATGAGCAGATTCCTTAAATAAAAGTTGAATTACAGCAGGCTTAAAAGCCTTTAGTAGTTATCGTTCACCAAGCAGTGAAAGGATAAACCTTCTTTAAATATATTTTTTAATATAACCAAATAAACAAATCAAAGATTTAGATGAGGTTAATAATTTTGATTAAAGAGAACTGAGCAGGATCAAAACAGTTTTAGCACAGAACAGTTTTTTTTCTAAGGCAAAAATAGCTCAGGCTCAGTTGTGTTACATGGAAAACATCTTTAAACACCAATTTTCAAGTCTTGCAGCAGATTCTCAATAAAGTTAGGTCTGCACTTTGACTTTTAGCACATGAAGATGCTTTGCTCTAAGCCATTCCACTGTAGGTCTGACTGTGTGTTTACTTGCGGTGTCTTTCTGAAAGGTGAATCTTCATCCCAGCCTCAGGTCTTTTGCAGCAAGGTTTTCTTCCAATATTCCCTGCATTTAGCTCCATTTATGTTCCAATATCTCTGAAAACCTTTCCTCTACCTGCAGTAGAAAAGCATCCCTACACTATCATTGCCACCATCACCATGTTTCACCTTAAGGATGGTATGTTCAGTGTGATACACAGTGTTAGTTCTCAGGCAAGTAGTGCATGTTCGCCAAAAAGTTCAACTTAGGTTTCATGGAACTAGAGCCCCTTTTTTACATATTTTTGTGGACTCAAACTGCTATTTAGGTGACATCTAAATGGAGTTGTTTGCACTGAATTTTACTGTGGGGATTTCAATTAAAAGGAACTAAATACAAATGTATAACATGCTTTTGAGATTTTTTTTATTTTTGAAGCAATTAGAAAAACCTGTATTATTGTCCTTTCAATTCACAATGCACTACTTTGTGTTAGTGCGTCGCATAAAATCCCAAAGAAATAAATCAACAGATGCATAAATGTCAGTGTCCCAACTCCTTGTCTATTTAACTGAAATGACCTGAGCTCTAATGTTGTGGAAATACTACTTGTTTAATGTGGAGATAATGACAAGCCCCTCTGTACATAAAAACCAACAAGGCTACATAATACCAGATTTCATCTCACATACGATAAACTGTTTATGCAAGGCAGCAAATAAGTTTGAGTACATAATTACAGAGAGGCAGCAAGACAAATTTCTGCCAATGTTGATGACAGAGGCACATGCAGCAGACAATAAATCGCTGCTGACAAATTAGCTGCACGTTGCAACCCCACGTGCAGTTAATTGCTGGTTTGCTTAGTGGGAGCACAGGGCTTCTAACCTGAGTCAGGCAGAAGCTGCAATCCTGAACAGTCACATAAAGATTTTCACTGTAGATGGACACAGATGTTTCTGTGTTGCTGCTGAATGTCCATGCAAACGGCTCGTATTGCATCTTATCTTGACATAACTAAGGTTTTCTTTCCCCCCCTCAGAGGTGGAGCTGTCGAAGCTGGAGGAGCTACTAATGGAGACCCACCAGCTGTCTCCGAAGGCCAAGGTGGGGAAGAACGCCACTGTTAGGAGGAAGAAGAGGCCTCTCCCCCACATGCGCAGCCAACACCTGGATGAGGCCCTCAGCCCTGTTACCACGCCGACAGATGAGGAAGTGATTCAGAGGATCAAACATGTGGTGGGCTCCACACAGACCAGGCACCAAAGTCCACAACAACATCACATGCCAGGAGGCATAGCTCTGTACAGCGTCTCCAAACTGCTGTTCATCATCAGCTTTGTGTATGGAAAACACACACACACACACACACACATGCACACGTACACAGTAAATTCAAACAAAGGTTGTTCATATAGCGATGCTGCACACACTGTTATTATTGTTTACTTAAGTGTAACTTCTCTCTCCTTTTCCTTCCACTGCCATCTGTAGGATCTGTCTCAGGTATAAGTGTTTTTGTTAGCAAGGCCCATATACAGTACATACAATACTGTGCAAAAACCTTTAAACCACCTCCAGCTTCTTTATATTTTTGCTTCCAACACTAGTGACCAAAAACACCCAGAACTGACCTTTCACACATGTTTAACTATCTCCTCCAAGTCCCTTTAAAATATCTCTGAGGGACCTTTTAGATTAGTGATAACCACCGCTTATATCATTAAGTCTTGTCTGAATGTCTTTGAATACGTGTCAAAGTGTCTCCTATAATTATGTCGTATAATAACAGGAAAACATATGAAGTTGCTTCATGAGTTTTTCTTGTTCCATATTTTTTCCCATCAAGTTTATGTTCAATTATAAAACTGACATTTATGCAGCAAGCTATTTCTTTAAACTCTAGAGAGAGCAAGTAAACGTATTATAAAATGTAGTTTATTCAGCTTAGGTAATATTTAATCATTAATTTCTTAGTTGTAAAATTCTCCCCTCTCAGTAACAAAGGTGGTCTGTAGAATTCGCGATGTTATTGTTGTTTCATTTTATGGCACTAATGGTCTTTATTTAAGCTAATCACATATGAACGGCAGAGAGAGGAAGAGGGAAACTTGCCACTATACCTTAAGGCACCCCTATTTAGTATTTTCTTTTCATTAAATAAATCACTAGGAAACAGACCTTAATGTAAATAATAATAGATGTAATGAATTTTCACAATGAAATAAATCTCAACATTACTTGATTTCCAGAATCTCCTGACTTCTTTCAATAGGTGATATTTTATCTCTGATGATCAACCATTCCCTGGCTCAAGCTTCTGTATTTGGAAGGAAAATGTAGAGAAAAGGGAAATGATTTAAGACTTTTGCACAGAGCTATAATTGTCCAGTAATTCACATGGCTTAGATCAGTAGTTCAGCTCTGTTGTGACACACTCAATTGAAACACAGAAATCGTATTGTTTTAACTGTGCTCCTCCCTTCTTCCTGTCCTTATTCAGCTTGGTCCTCCTGGTGTTCCTCAACATGATGCTCTTCTATAAGCTTTGGATGCTCGAGTACTCTGCACAGTCCTTGACAACATGGCAAAGTCTGCGGCTTCAGGAGAGGTACGCAGGCATAGATTCACCCTCTGCACATGCTTTTTATCTATACAGACGTCTTTTGTGAAAGCATTTCAAAATGATTAATGGACTTCATAAAGAGGTACAAAACCCAATTAGTGGAGAGGCTGAACAGAGGTCTGCTGTTGTTATTTGCACCAAAGGTTGTCACAAATTCAAACACATTCTCTCTCACACACACACACTCTCAGAGATACAGACTAAACTATATCCATATGGCCGTTCATGTGACAGGAAAACACTGTTTCTAAAATTAGCCCTGGATAGCCCTGGGCTTACTGAAACAATTTACCGAACTGTTTATTGGCAGTCGCTCCAAATGGAAATCATGCTTCAGCGGCTTCAACCCTGATGTTGCTCTCTGTGTGTTTCCCAGTAAGCTGCCTCAGACCCAGATGGAGTGGGCCCAGCTCCTGGAGGCGCAGCAGCGTTACCACGACGCCGAACTGCAGAAGTGGAGAGAAATCATAAAGTCGTCAGTAGTGCTACTGGACCAGGTACAGCAACACAAAGAGGGGGTTTCACAGGCTTCAAACCGTGAGAAATGTCCATTGCTTGCTGCTGTAACTTGACACAACTGGAGCTGAAGGGTTAAACGACCCCTTCACCAAACATGAAGTCTCCATGGACCTGTGTTTGGGGAAGGAATATGAGACAGGAGGCCTGTTATTACTTCTCTACTGCGCCTTAAACAAGATAATTCTTTACTTTC
Organism: Crenichthys baileyi; assembly: GCA_036173005.1. NCBI lineage: Eukaryota > Metazoa > Chordata > Actinopteri > Cyprinodontiformes > Goodeidae > Crenichthys > Crenichthys baileyi. Next base: position 1,020,891 of record JAHHUM010001160.1, on the reverse strand, counting down.
TAAATGCTTACTTTCATAGCTCGCACTATGTTCGGTGTAAAATACAAAGTTAAAAATGGATGTCTGCTCTGTTGCAACTTATTCGAAACACATTAAACAAACAACAGTGCATATAAAAGACACAGAAGTTAAGAATTAATTTACCTTGCAATTAACAAAGCTGAAATGTCCATTTCTTAAGAGCCACTAACCGAAGTAATGTTAGGTTTATTCAGTGAAAACACTGATTCACCTGCATGTTATTTAAAAAAATCTCAGTTTCCACATCACATTTACAAGCGTCTTATAAAGCAAAGGTTTTGGTTATGTTAACTCAATTAGTCATGCCCTACTTATTTGTGGAGGCCAGGAGGGGGTGCAGCAAACATGTAAGAATATGCTCTAACCACCAGATGAAACCAAAATTTTACTTTTTGGCCAAAATGCAAAAAACACTGTGGGGATGGGTTGCTTCAGCAGAGACTTTGAAGCTGGTAAGATTCAATGGGAAAAATGTTTGGTGCAGGCTAAATGCCCCCCTATGTCTACACTTGTCGGATTATTTTGAGAGAAGGCTTGAGAATCAAGTTTGCTTTCCTTCCACTTCCCAATGATCCACTACTTTATGTTGGTAATTCAAACAAAGTTCCCATAGAATACATGACAATACAGAGACATCAAGACTCTGCGCTGATTTTCTGGTTAATTTTGAAGTTTATGGTTGCAATTTAACACAATGTGAAAAACATTAAGTCTTTTGAAAAGGCATTGGAATCTGTCTGCATCGAGTCCTAAAAAGACAGTGGTCCTGTCAATAAACATTATCTACTGTATAAAATCTGTTTAAATGCTGGAGGCTTGTTTGACAATCTTGTGTTTAAAAAAAAAAGGCTAGTTCATAATATTTTTTCTGTCTTTAATGCATGTCTTTCTTCATGTTTTTATCTTCAGATGAAAGACTCTTTATTAAACCTCCAGCGAGGCATTGGTTTGAGGGACTACAGCTCTGAGACCGAGGAGAAGAAAAGTCGCTATCACTGACACACCACCACAAGGCCATGAGGGCATGCCGTGCAATATAAGGACCTATTTTGTTTGTCAAGCGGTATGGAGGCAGCAGCAGGCAGAAATGAGGGTGGGACCAATTGTGAGCGGGTCCAAAGACACAAAGGAAGGGACAGTAGTAGTTTTCTGAGCACAGATGTTAAAGTGCCCCAGAGAGGGGAGCACTGAAGGTATCCCCAACATCTGGGAGGCACTGTGGGAAGATGCGAGACTTTCTCGTTCTTTACACCAGTGGGGAAAAATTGTCATCCTGCTCTTTTTATCTGCAAGTGCATCCTACTGTAAGCCATCAGGAGAGTCTCCAAGATAAAGAAGGAACTACTGCATGCATGTAGACAACCCTAGTCCTCAGTCAGTGTTAATATGGTGCAGTTCCAGTCTATGTATGTCAGAAAATAGAAGAACATAAAAACAGAGACCCAGTCAAAGGTCATGGGTATCATTGGAGTTTTAAACTCTCTTGACTGTTCCAAAAAGAAATCATTCCCTCGAAGTCCACGCTGTAGCGTCCCTTTAACAAAACCTCCAGGTGATTCCGAGGACAGGTTCAACAAAACAGAACTAGTATTATGATCCCTCCCTGTTTCCTTGTTTGAACCTGGCCTATATGGTTCCTTTCAGGGCTGGCTCCCTGTCAGACCAGTATGTCAAAAAGTAAAAAATCTCTGGAAGACCCCAGTTTGTCTTATCGACATACATTACCTATCGGATGGTTACTAACTACTACTTTGCATTATTTCTCCTCCTCCTGATGAAATGGAATGTATTAGTCTATTAGGACTAGGTCAGATTTTCAACACAACTTAACATTTAAATTAAATTGGGGACTCTTCAGCCAGGCCAGTAGGGAGACCTGCATTCATAAATGTTTTATTACTAAACTGTGATGAAATCTCTTTACAGATGTTTCAAATTGCAAAGGATTCTATGAATATATTTGAAATATATTAGAATATTTCATTATTTATTACATATATATTTCAATATAAACATATATAAATACATGACCTATATTTATTGTTAATTTATGTACATACAGAAATTCTCAGAGCTCGAGGCAAGTTAAAGAGTTTCTAATGAAATGTTTTCTTCTAAGAAATGCATGCCAGATATGTCTGTGACATGTCCAGTGTGCAAGTATGATTTTGCATTTGCGCGATTATATTCGCGCTCCAGTTTGTGTGAGAGTGTTTGTGTGGGTGTGTGTGTGAGAGAGAGTGTGCGTGCTTACACATGTGCTGGAAAGTGTGACATTTTTACCATTCTACATTTGTATGTTTCTTACTTTTTCTCCTCTTCTGGTTCCCTGCAGCCAGACTGCCTTTTTTTATTTTAAATGCTAACGTGTTTTGGATGCTGCCTTGCATTATAGTCCCACCAGGGTCCAGTTTACACTAGAAGAGTTTTGTTCCGAAGTAATGTATCCACAATCTAAAAACAAAATGAACCCCTGCTTTTAGAAAGTGATTGGTTGCTAAAATTGACACATTCTATGAAATATTTTTTAGGAGAAGGTCAATTGAGTGAAGAAGCTGAGGATTTTCCTCGTCTAAATGGATATGTAATGCTTTGGATGAAAACCCTTCACTAGTCCTCTGTGAGCAGCTCATCTGGTCAGGGCTTGACCTTTCTATGCTGAACAGGAATCTTTTGACATTTTGAGAAAAGCTCTCAATGTTTTGCACCACTTCCATATCTGAAAATGCAAATAACTAAAACTTAAACTGAAAAAAATTGAAACCTTAAAATCTTCTCAAAATGTCAAATTATCCCTTTAACCCAGATTATTGTAATTCCCCTCCTACCATTTCAAGTGTCTGTCTTCGGTGCAATAAAAGCATGAAAATAAACTTTACGCAACTAAACTATACCAAAAGCAAAGAGTAGAATTGGACCATCACAGTTTCTTTCATTGTGTATATATATATATATAAATATATATAAAAATGAAGAAAGAAAAAATTTCCTCATTAAAAAGTAAAGCACTTTAAGCCCTTTTCGGGTAGAGAATGAAAGAAAATAATGGTTTGGTTTTTAGGTGAATGTAGCGGAAATACCACAGTGGTGATTTACAACCTCCAAACTGGTTAGAAGTGTTTGTTGGAAACTTAGTTTTTTCATAAACACATCCCGAATAAAACTTCAGCTTTCATCTCTGTTTTCAGAGTAAGGCAGAAGAAAGTGAATTCTGGATGCCTGCGCTGTGTTTTAATGGTGGGCATGGCGAAACTAGGAGAAAAGCTTCAGGACTGCATACCTGCTGTGTTTAATGTATTGAAAAAGGGCACAAAGTAATGATAACAGGAATAAATATAGAAGTCTGAATGTAAAAGGATGGAACTTAGGGTTCACTTTTAAAATCCTGATTACCACAGTTAACAGAGAAGCTGTGCTTCGTGTAAGTGATGGTGAAGGAATGTCATATATTTAGAAATATAAATATGACTAAAATGCTTTAAAGGTTAGTTTTTAAGGGTTTTACACATGCTGGTGTTTTGCATTAAAAATTGTCAGATAGGCATGGGCCGGGATCATATTTTCATACATTCATAACATTAATATCTCAGTTTACAGTATTATGGTATTTACACAAAGAAATAAAGTCAGTTCAATGAAATGATCTACTTTCCTATGCTTAAAACAGAAAAGAAGCAATTATTCTTACCACTGCTAAAATTACAGAGTTGTAATGTTATCCATAACTTTATTATTTTAATTTTGACATAAATAGACTTAAGCAAAAATATAGAATAAACACATGCTAAATTCAGTCGTAAGTAAACAAGATGAAACATTACACCTATTCCTATTTTGCTTTTGTGCTCTAAATAGAGCAACACAAGGAAAACATTCTGATTTGAACTGGCTAGTTAGTGGTGCTATCTGCTCCAGTAGTACATGCAGTCAGTTGCTTATTAGAAACTGCACTTGTAGCTCACTGATTGCAGCTTTTAAAACAATGTTACTGTAATAAGAATGATGGGTGGCGCTCACTGAGTTTTCCATGCCATGATTATCCAAAACTGGACATATTTCCAAAAAGTTAAATTGGTCTTTCTTGTTAGCGAGGGAAAAGTGCAGTACCTTGCTTTAAGGCCCCTGAGTAGCAGTGCAAGTTTTTTTAAACCTTGGTACACTTTAATACCAGTAACCGGTCCCTGCCTATTCTCAGAGCGTAATTTGGATAAAGCAGTCAGGATGTATTTCCAACGTGTCCACAGTTATGCAAAAGTTGACTTGCACAAATCGAAGCAACAATCAATCCCTGTTTGCTTTCAGTCTTTCTGGCCCAGCTTGCACTCTCACAGTTAACCTGTGTCAGATGAATGATTGTATGGTTGCTCTTGCTGCTGTGTAAAACAGGTGGCCTGAGTGGGTTTTTTGGTTTTTTTTCTTTGTTGAATTTCATCACTGATAACTAACAGATTGCCCGGTTCGATGACTGCGCCCCATTGGCTGTTGTCATCGCTCTCGCAGAGTTGGCGAGACTGCCGTGCTAAAAATGCAGCACAGTGCTAACACAACAGGAATCACTCGCAACCTCCTGAAAACGACCACTGATCAAAACTCCTGGCAAACACTCTTTTTCGAGTGTGTCTTGAGAAAACATGTTCTGCTGTATTTCTTTTTTAAAAGCAACTCTACTGTATTTTTTTTATTTATTTTAGAAGATGTTTTCTTCTCTAGAGTTCTAGTGAGATTTATACACAAGTTGAATATACTGTAAGTATATGCTGTGTATTTCTGCAGTGTGCACACAAACACACTGACAAAAGGATTCGGCCTGCGCTGCGCGTGGGTCTTGTCTTGTCGATGACTTTGCCTCATAGAAACCGAAAACAGAAGTGGCTTTTTGGTTCATGTGAAGTAGAGACGGGAAGTATGAATAAAGATTTTTTTAAATCCTAAGAAACTTTGTTGCTGTTGTTTATTTTTTCTATTTAAAGGCCTTTAGACTACAAGACATTTAAAAGTGAATCTTAAATTTCCACCAGAGGCTGAATAGAAGGTGCAGTGTGCATCACCTCCAGAGACTCTTCAAAGAAAAAGTGGGGAAAGAACGGTTGCACGACATATCAATATGAAATATTCATCTGTCGCTGCACTTTAGAATAAAACCTAATTGATAATTCATGTTCTGAAAGCACTGTTATTTGGGGAATTGAAGCTTTTTATACCTTTCCCAGTGAGGGTAGACTTGCTATTGTCAAGTATAATGCTGTTATATAAATTAACAATACTGTAAACACTGTGTAGTTGAAACTACGACTGTTGTGGAGCATGCTGGGACTTTTTTTATTTACAGATGCTGAGATAGAAGCAAGCTGTCTAGCAGTTGAGATGTATAGAAGATACTCTTAGTGACAAACAAAGCTAAGCATCCAAATGAAGTGGTGCAAATGAAATCAAACTGCATATATTGTAAAGGGATGACCATATTTTTATGCTCACAGTGTCATATGAAATGCATAAAGAAGTCAAGATGTCCTGATCAGGACTTGTTTTTTGTCCCCAAAAAGTATCAGCGTCTTTTAATAATATGCATTTGCTCAGTCTCATTTTGATACTTCAATCAAATCAGGGCCATATTCAGCCATATTAAAAAAAGTATTAAATTATTAAAAGGTTAATTTATTTCAGTAACTCAATTCACCAAGTGAAGCATATTATATAGATTAAGGACACACACTGACGTTTTCAAGCCTTTATTTTTGTTAATTATGATGATTGTCCACTTACATGTGGTGAAAATTCGACTTTTAGGGTTAGAAAATTACAGACCAATAAGGAAAACATTTTAATACAGAAATATGGGCTTAAGGAAAGTATGTGTAAAAGGTACTTTTAATCTGTAAAACGAGGTGCATCTATATAATGGAAGTACAGGAGTATATGAATTCATTGTTTTTATGTTTTTAGTCAGAAAATGAACTAAATAAACATCCAGGCTTCACTTGAAGATCAAGACCTGTTTTTCAATTAAATATGAGTGTTCCAATTTTCTCAAAAAATGTGGAGCAACAGAAGGGGGAATAGGCTAGAAAAATAACTTAATCCCTATTTGAGTCTTAAATTAATCGGAATAATTCAAACAGTATCATGAACACAACACAAATCTGTCAGAACTGTTCTCTATACTTGACGCATTTCACGCGTAGTTTCCACTGCTTCTCTTTTTTTTTTTACCTCCGTGAGCACATGAAATATTTCCAGATCCCAACGTGATCCCTGGAAATATAACCATCCCCCTTGTTAGTCCATTAGTCCTGGGATGGGTGAGGTTGACGCGTCACTGTAAGGAATCAAGGGGGATGGGACACATTTGAGCTCAACACCTCAGTCCAGCCTCCCGGATCCAGTGACTGCTGAAACTGATTTTACGAAAAGGGGTGTAGGGGGAGAAGGGAGGATGACTCCCCCGATTTTCCTCCGTAACCGCTCCGCAGAGGGCGGGACTCCTCGGATGTGTTTGACAGCTGCAAGCCAAAAAATGTGCACGCACAGAAGGTCGGAGGAACCATGCTCCAAGATAACCGCTCTATCATGAGGAATAGGATGGAGTTTGACCCTCTGTAGTTTGTGTTTGCCCTCTTAAATTTGGGCCAACCGGAGATCAGAAAACAGCAGAAAATACACAGTTTGATTTTCCTGCGCGTTACAGCGAATTTTTTGGGGGGTGGAGATGCAGCGTGCGCTATCGTTTCCAGCAGCCGTGGAGCGCAGTCGGACCAAGGAGCGCTTGGAGGCGAGTCTGGCAGGGCTGTGTGAGCTGGAGCTCCGCAGGCAGAGGCAGGAGTGTCTGGTGCTGGGAGCTCTGGCTCTGGGAGAGCCTCTGGCCCAGGATGGCTCAAGAGGAGAGCTGGAATGCTTCAACAGCTGGGGGCAGGAAAACCTGACGCTGAGGCGTCAGCTGGTAAGAAGTTTCTGCTGAGCGTCTTTTTAACTGCATGTTTGGATTCCCTTCGTTCCAAACAGCATAACCTCACCCTCTTTAGTCATGTCATTTGTAGTCCTTACACCCTTTTAAATATCTGAAAGCCTGTGGAGAATCTCCATTGTGATGTGCTTGACCGTTAGATGGACTCTGCGTTTGGGCCAGCGCCTTTTGTACTGGGATGACCTCTAACTGCAAAAAAGTTACCCAACTTGATAAATAGGCTCTCTGTATGAAAGGCTGTAATGCTTTGGGTTGAGATTTATGCCTGTGGGTAGCGAAATCAGGGGGAGGAGCAGCCGCCGCTTGTGGCAAAGACCCTCTATTTAATGGCCCTTTGTTCCCTCGTTGAAGACTTTTGTAGGTCTCACCCCTTAACAAGCTCTCATTTGTGCTTTCTTTACATCATAAAATAACGAAATTCGCGTCTCAGCTCGTAAGCTGCTAAAAATGCATGCATAATTGTCTTCTGTCTCGCTAGAATTTTTCCTTTTTTTGACGCAAAGCTCTTGTAAAGTTGTGCCTATAAACTGCGCTTTTACGCGACAATGCCAGGATTATAAGAATAGAAAACTGGGTTAATCAAGAGAGCAAACAGTGTTTCCCACAGGAGATATAAGCACCACCAAACAGCCTCTTCTCTATTTCATGTCTGCACTCTATGAAAAGGAGGATATTAAAGAGACTTCCCAGTGGTGTATTTGTGTTTATAACAAATGTGCCCTGACAATAAAAACACAGCTGGGTAATAAAGTATGGATTGCTAATGTAGGATTTCGTAGAACACAAAGTTTTGGGGGGAAACTGGCTGTTATGCCATGTGTGTATATAGGTAAATGACATCAGAAGGGGTACAAGAATCAAGCTTATTAGCTGGTGCAAATAAACACTGTACCAAATAAACTACCATTGACAAGTTCCAGTAGACTCAGAACCATTCTAGTTGCTTATGAGATTCAAAGGTTTCACACATATGTGTTTGAGCTGGAGTTGGACTCTGACAAGACTTGCTGCCAAGATGACAAACTGAAGCAAAAGACATACGCCAACTTTAACTAGTACGAATCAGTCTACATTTTTCCATCTGATTGGTGTCTTTGCAAGTTGGCTGCTCATAAAAGAAAGGCAGTACTGAAGGTGCATGCATGGTGGGGCTAAATAATTGAATTTGGCTTTCTAAAAGTCCATCTAATGCTGCTGCTCTGCAGGAAATGTCTGAAAATTTGAAAGTCATCCTAATGGAATGCATCAACCCTTCTACAAGGCTTTTATAAAAGCTTGGCTCTAAATGATCCCTGAAGATCTTTGATAATGAAATCTGGCCATCCCAGTTTGCCCTGGTCCTCGTCACAAACTGCTGGCTTTTGTTTTATTGTTACCACATTTTCCGTAAAATCCAAGCAGTGTTTTTAAATAGAGCTCAAACATTTTGGTGCAGCCATGTCGAATAAAAGTAAACACCTTTAAGAATGAATTGGATTGAAAACTTGAGATAAAGATCGAGAAAAGAAGACTAACACAAAAACTCAATCGCACAATGAGCAGTTGTTTTATGCCTTATGAGATGTCACCAGTGGCATTTATGCATGAAATTTGTTTTGGGAAGGGTAAATTTTTATTTTGATTAAATAGCGATTTATGACAAAACTGTAAAAATAAATAGAAAACCTGACCCTTACATGTTCTGCCAGTGGAAAACTATATCTAAAGTGAGTTTGATTTATGTAATGCTTTATTTCTCAATCATAAAGCAATTTTTTTGTTCTTTTATAAATTAAGAACAGGAATTCTGCCTTTAAAACAGTTAACATTTTACCAAGCATGTATGTTTGTAAATGTGATGTTTAAAAATGGGTAGATTCAAACATAAACCAAACATTTTTGGTAAACAGTCCTACCTAAACAGTTTATTTATTTGTTGTGTGCGGGGTCCAGCAGAGAACGGTATAGATTTGTGAGAGTTGCCACCTTCTGAATGGAGTTTGATGGGAGAACCAGGTGTAGGTGGAGGCAGAATTAAAAAACAGGGGGATGACACTAATGCATATTTATTTTGAATAAACAATTAGAAAATAAGGAGGCCCAGAGAAGACCCAGTACACGCTGGAGGGACTATGTTTCTCGGCTGGCCTGGGAACGCCTTGGGATTCCCCTGGACGAACTGGCCCAAGTGGCTGGGGAGAGGGAAGTCTGGGTCTCTCTGCTTAGGCTGCTGCCCCCACGACCCGACCCCAAATAAGCGGAAGACAATGGATAGATGGAGGGAATTAGAAAATAAGCTTTGGTGTCATGAAAATAATTTAATAAGTTTTGAAGTTATTGCTTTATGGAGACCAATGCCATTACTAGACTGCACATCTTTATTTACAGTCTAGCACTGGAAGTCAAGTCTCTGCAGAATCCAAGTCAAATTTATTTATAAAGAACATTTAAAAAACAAGTTTACCCAAAGTGCTGTACAAAAATAAGATAAATAAAAGTCAAAACCAATAAATAAAACTAATAATAAAACATTCATAAAAATAGAGCTATTAAAATACGCATCTTAACTCACAATGGGCCTCAGACCATTGGAAAAAGAAGGGTTTTAAAAAGAGACTTAAAAACAGGAAGTGAAGATGCCTGTCTAATAATTAAAGGCAAAGAGTTCCAAAGTTTGGGAGCTACAACAGGAGAGCTCGATTTCCTTTAAGTTTCTTCCTAATTTGTGGGACAACTAAAAGCCGCTGGTCCGCTTATCTAAGGGCCCACAAAAGAAGATAAGGCTGGAGCATATCAGTGAGGTCCCGAGCAGCAAGACCATTTTGACATTTAGAAGTCAACATCAAGATTTTAAAAATAATTCTGTGGTCCACAAGGAGCCAATGGAGACAGAATTGATAAGACGGGCTCAGAGATAGGCATAAAGGCAGGCGACAGCATTTTGAACTAGCTGAAGACGTGAAAGGGATGCCTGACTGACAACAGCATAAAGGTCATCGCAGCACTCAGGAAAAACTGAGATAAAAGTGTACTATTTCTCCCAGGTAATTTCTCAAGAAAACTGGCTGAAGTTTTGCTATTTGCCTTAACTGGATGAAACTTCTGAAAAACAGAGCTGATCTGTTTATTGAATTAAAAATCAGAGTCCATAATTAATTCCAGGTTTGTTACATGCTGTTTGTTGTAGTGCCCCAGGTAACCAAACTTAACAACTGGATTGAGTGAGGTACAACTTGGCCTGCGTAAAATAACTTCTGTTGAAACTCAAAGCCACCCTACCTTTCAGGCCATCAATACAATAAGAAGGCTTGATGGAGCATGGATTATTAGGAGTCAGAGACAGGTAGATCTGGCAGTCATCTGCGTAGCAGTGGAAGGACTTAACTTTTTTTTTTTAAATAGACCCAAAAAGGGAGCAGATACAAAGAAAAAAGACTTCATAGAAATGCAACTACCATGGTATAGAATGACAAAAAGTGCTTTGCTTTTAGCGCAGGCACTTTCTTTATTTGGAGAGACATTTAACCGGGCAAAAAAAGAGGCAAATAAAAGAAACGATTAGTTGAGCAAAGGCATAAAGTAGTTTCAAATGATGATTTTATTTTTTTCAGGGACAATAAATTATATAAAAACCAACATAAATCCTTGTAAAAAAAAAAAAAAAAGTAATTGGCCCCTGTGGCCATTGGCTCCTTACCGAGGATTTTTAGACTACTCCTCTTTGAAGAATTGTTTAATTTAGCCAAATTGGAGGTTTTTGTTTTAAGTGCAGACTTTGACGAGGCCATTTACACCTTAGTTTTTGTTTTTAGGCTGTACGACAGACATGTTGGTATGCTTTGATTTGATGTACTGATGCATAACCCAAGTGTACTTAAGCTTAGGGTCACAAACTGAAAGTAATTCCCCTTCAGTTGTCTACTGCAGGCCAGAATTTGTGATTCTATGAATTACAAGAAGTTGTCCAGGTCCTGAAGCAGCAATGGAGTCCATCACACTGCAACAAACATGTTCATCATACTTTGATGTTGTTTTCTCTGAAATACTGTTTTATTTTTGGGTCCCCCTCTTTTTTTAAACCTATTTTTTTTTAGGAATCCCCCAAAGATTTTTTTTGACAAATGGGAGACTGACCCTTTTTGTGTTGTTTTTGGGTTTGGAAAAAGGGTTTTTGGGGCCTTTGGGAACGGGGTTCCAAATGGGGGAAACGCATCTTTTGCACATTCTCATAATTTTTTTATATAAACCGTAAACCTTATTTCGGGGCAAGTAAAGGCCTTATTTTAAATTAGATGTTTTTTTCTGAGTTCTTTTTTGGCCTCCTAGATGACTGATGCGCTCCTGGAGTAGTTTGGTAGGCCTTTGGTAGGCTGTCAGTGAGTGTCAGGAAGCATTTGTTATTTCACATTTGATCAAGTTGGTATGGAGAGCTATTTTATCTTGATTAATGAAATCATCATTAAAAAAAAGCTCCTATTTGTATTTGCTCTGATAATCTGCGTCTGATATAAAAATACATTGGATGATCTGAAACATTTATGTTTGAAAAAAGAACAAACTCAGAGTAAATATGTGAGGGGGTAAATACTTTTTCACAATACTATATCAACTTTTGAAAAATGAAGAACTGTTGAGACTTGTTGCTGAGAAAGTTTCTGAATCCAGCTTTAACAAGGTCTAAATTGCTAGCATCCTGAATTTCTTAGCTGTGTCAGATAAAAGGTTTATATTCCACCTATTACTATTTAAATCCAATTTTATGACTTAATCATAAAACTTTTTTTTTCATTTTTAATATGGGGAATAAATAAATTTTAAATTTTAAGGAACCCTTGAAAAGGGGCTTGTCCTGGGTTTACTGGGGCCAAAAAGGGGCCTAGCCCAAAGGGGTCTTTTTAAAGATTGTGGGTTTAATTATTATTTTTGAACTGCTGATTGTGAAGATATATTGTTTGTACTTCCATTTAGATCTTAAAATGCATTCTCACAAACATTTGCAAATGTGTACATTTTAAGTCAATATAAATCAGAGTAGCATCAAAATGCGTGGGGTAAATGTAACTCAGTATTTTAGCTCTTTAACTTACATAAATTCTACTGAAAACACTGATTCAGATGTACTGATTCAGATAAAATAGATACAAATTGTCAAACTAGTTTTATAAGTTACATTCTAACAGTTAGCTTTTTTAGTGTAGCCTCTATTTTTATTCATTAAGCCTTACGGTTTTTTTGCGTTTTGGCGTTTTCTTTTTGTTTGGCTGATGCGCTTTCTCAACCAATTCGCTGTCATAAAAAGAAGACATTATTAAAAGGGGGCCCTTGCCCTCCCCCAACCTCCTTCCCCCCCTGCCTTTGTCTGCTCCCTCTTTTCCGTCGGGGGCCCTAAAAAAACCCATATGGGGGGGGAATACTAATCAGGGGCCAAACTTAGTCAGATGACGAGGCGCGCATAAGCGGGCCTTCGAGTGTCATGACGCAGTGAGGTCTGACTCAACGTCCGAGACTGAACTTTGTCCATCGCTCCGTCCAAAACAACATTAGCACAAATTGAATTTTGAGAGATATGCCCCGGGCATGTGTTTCCAATGAGCACCAGGGCTTCTGCGCCTCACATCTGCGCACAGACTAGAAAACAAACAAAAACCAACATAGCAAGTCAACTCATCTATGGTAGATTTTTATGAACTTGTTCAGGTCATCAGTGCATCTTAGTAATAAGTCGGTAATTCCTCTGAGGGAACTTGTGCGCGACTCGACTTTAATTACAGTCCACAGATTGAGACTTCATAAATGTAAGGTCACCATCTGTGCCCAAGACAAATCCCCCCATTCTCATCTTCAATGTACAGGTTCAAGCCAGTAAAGTGTGACACATAAACATTTGACCCTGGAGACCGCACGGGTGTGTTTGTTGGTGCGTGCGTGTTTCTGACCTGATTGTGGGCCCCCGGACTGAGTGAGGGGCTTTATTTTTCCTGGATACAGTGTTTGCAGTGATGAAGGTGCTGACAGCTGCGGGACACCAGACAGCAGCTGAGAAAGCATGGAGCTCTGACCTGCCTCTGAGCAACCCTGCTGAGAGTGTTTGGAAAGGCTGTGAAGGATTATATGAATTTTGCATGAATGTGTAACACACGTGCCTTAATTAGTGGAGGAGAGGTTGATGTTAAAAGCCCAATGTGATATTTTATAAAAGAAACCCTGTGGATCAAAGAGTTTATTCATCATATGTGTGTTTTAAATGCAGACATGTAGGGCAGTCTATTGCAACATATAATCAAACTAGACTTCTATGTCTTATCACTCTTTTTTTAACATCAGCATTAACAAGCTTGTGAGACACCCCTCCCCATCTCTGGGTGCAGCTTATGCTAAATAGAAGTTTTATTTTACCTGTTTCATGTTTAAACACCGATCTATATTTGTAATTATGTTTGTTGTTATTACATATGTTGCTAATTTCTTAGGTTGAATTTACTTTTTACCTATAGTGAGTGGTATGAATGGAGATGCTTTTACCTTTTAAAATGTTTTTCTTGTTTGCCATATTATCCAAAATGAAACATATAACCAACATCATTGGTACTGTACAGTGTATATATCTGTATATCTTGATAATGAAAGTTTATCCTTAGAGGATCCTCTGCAGGATTGTGTGATCAGCCATCAGATTGTGTGTGTTCTGGTGTTAAGACATTAGCACATCAGTCAACAATGAAAGATCATTTGCTCTGTGGTTTCTGTTGCTTTGCTTTGTGCAGTTTCTTGTGTTCTTTAGGTTGTATGTTTAGACTTAGACAATTATGGCTCTGTAGAAAATATTCAAATCATGTATCCATTGAAGAACTTATAAGTGGACTCTAAGTAGGTTGAAAATCCCTCACTCACATAAGTTGAGCCCGTTGTGTGTGTCTGTTTAGGGATTCTGTTCAACTCAAGCTGCTTCCTACAGACCGTGGTAGGACAGAGTCAAGAGTGTACTCACAGACTCTGCTTATATAAACACTGCATGCTTTCAGAATAGGGCCTCTGTCTAACTGGAAAGAAAGAATCTTAAAGAAATATTTACACTGTTGAGATAAGGGATTCAAAATATGACCATAGGCTTATGAAAATAAGAGATCAGAAGCAGAGTCAAACAGTGAAATTGGGGGCAGGGTGTGTGTATGAGCATGTATGTGTGTGTGTGGATCAGGTCTCCCACAAACTTCTCTGTGTGGATCCAGTCACAACATAGCTTTAATTACTTAGGGTCAGGCATGTTGGCCACATGCCGTGTCTCCCCTCTTCTTTATATTCTGAAAGTGTTCTTATTACAGAACATGTTGTAGCTGCATATAATGAAGAATACACAACACTTCAGTTTTACAGTAAAACTTCCAAAACTGTGCAAGGATCAATACAAGGAATCCATTCATCACAAATAAGCAGCCGTATACATTTAGCCAAAAACCCATATAGGGTGGAAGGACAAAGAAGGAGATAAAGGAAGACAGGCAGTACTTTTTACTGCCTTAGGAGTCAAGATACATTATGCATTTAACTGTTTTTTATGTATTCTATATTGTTTAAAACCTTTTAAGCAAAACAGGTCAAACCCATTCATAAGAAGCAGCAGTTTTGCAATACCACATTGCAACTGTGCTCCCTGACATTTAACAATTTAGCCTCCAAATCTCCTCAAAACTTTCTCTCGTATACTCTAGTTTTAAAGGCCAGTCTGTTCCACTGTCTCTTTTATTTTTTATTCTACTGAGTTCAGAGTTAAAAGCACATCATTTTGGTCAGAAGTAATCTGTAATGTGTAATTATGGGGCATAAGTGGTCCCCCACACAGAGCAAAGAGTAACCTACAGATACTTCTAGATTTCTAAGCATGTTTTGTGTCATGTTTCGATGTGGACCAACATGGCCATTATTACATATTTCTGGTGAAATATGTAATAATGATCAGAGAAAACGCCTGTTCTTTTTTTGACCTGCACAAACTCTTTTATCTGACTGAGTTCAGCATGCCTTCATGTTGCTGAAGATAACACATCCAACTCTTTGCTTTTATAAATGCTTTGTCTTTATTACTTGTGATATGGTTCTGTTGGTAACTGACTCATTTATGGACTTGTTCAATTTAAAATGTAAGTATCCCAGATGTTTTGTTCGCCTGCTGTGTAACGGCTCTGATTCTAAGAGAGTCTGGCTTCAGCGCGTCCACTGTCTCCCACATCCCCCACCACTCTGGGACACAGGATGCAGTAAAACAGCAGTGCTACAGTGCACACATTGTCAGCATGCCATTGTGAGATCTTTCAGGTCTGCCAGGGAGTCTGAAAAAAACGTTTCACTATGAACCAAATAGTCTTCTTCTCCACCAAGACAGGGTTATTATTTCAAAACCAGCATTATCCAAATAGTCTTTGTATTTATGTGGGTTTTGTGTGTGTGTGTTTGTGTTGTGTGTGTGTGTGTGTGTGTGTGTGTGTGTGTGTGTGTTTCTAAAGAGGTGGTCAACAATCGATTGCATGAAACAGAATCATTGATTAGAGGATTTCCAATATTGTCCCCTCCTCCAGCCCATTTCTTTACCCAACCAACCTATCAGCAGCCAAAACAAAGCGCTCTACTCAAAATGTATTGATGCACCAACGCTGAGGCTTTGTGTACAGTAAGACAATAAGCAGTGTTGTCTACACAAAGAAAGGACAGTGTTTGGGGTGAAGAGGTCATGTTGGAAGCATCACTTGGGGATCTTTGCTCTACAACAGCAGCTATTTGCATTATGACCACATATGGAACAAAGCAGGGCAAATAGACCAGAGTGCTTGGCTGAAGAGCATATATATATATATATATATATATATATACATATATATATATATATAAACATTTGTGCTTTTCCTTTTCAACTGTGTACAGGTTTGTAGCTTGTGGTAATTATATTCATTTTCATGTCTGAAGATGGGAAATATGTTAAGAAAGCTTGAAATAAAAAGACAACCTTGAAGCAGTCAAGAACGCAGCTGGAAGTCTTCAAGGAGCGATGATGCTGCGTACAACAAATTAAATTTGAACATCAGTGCATAACACATGTGGTCAATCATGACGACAGCAGTAATAGCAAACTCTAGCTCAAAAATGAAATCATAATGTGAAGATTCTCATGGCATTTTTGTAGTAAGGAGGAGGAGGTCAGAAGAAATGTTGTCTGAAAGCAGTAGCTTGGAGACCTAACAGACCGACACTCTGACCAGGGTTTTAAATACATTCTCAAACAAGTCCACTCTGATGTGTATGGGTGTGCGCAAGCATGTTACTCCCAAGATCTTTTTCTTTAGGATGTGTTATACTTTGGAGCAATGCAGTGATTGCGTGAGACAAAGCGACAGTGAATGGAAGCACCTGAGTCTCACTTTCTTACTGTGACACTATAAATCTGTCTACATGTGGCTTTCTCACCGTCATTTTGCCCTAAAATGTTTCTGTAAACCTATTATACTCCTGTGGTAGATGGATGATGGGAAACTACTTATTTACAGTCTGTCACTGTGGTGGCTAAATATTGTGAGTAAACATGTAGAGGGACCTTTTGAAGAGCGTCTTTATTGATTGAATATATGGAATTTTAAATGTAGTTCTTGGACATCAGCAGGACATTTTGTGGTGACCTTAGAAACTTTAGAATAGATGGCTCTTCTTGTTTGTCTGGCTTCTGAATCACTGTACAAATTATCAAGTTGCCATGGCAACAACTGTTGTGTCTTCATCACTCAGTCTTGGGTTTCTTCTTTGCCTGAAGCCAAGATTCTAATTGTTTCATAATCCTGGGGCTGAAAGTGTTTCAAAAGCAGACACTGTGGTGGGTGATTTGGGACGTTCTTGAAAATGACCCTTACCCAATCTTCTTGCGTAGAATCTGCGGGGTAAGTAAGAGTGCTCACTGTTCTTTTCTATGTTTAAAGTAAGCAGCCACATAGTCATTCAACATTTTCAGTCAAAATGGTAATTTTGTCAAGAAAACAATGTTTTCTGTTCGTAACGATTATCATTCATGACACATCATTATCCATATATGGTGTTGCCTTTCCACTGAAAAAAGGTGTTAGTCTATAGGCGTGTTTTTTTAAAACCAATGGAAAGTCTGACTGGGGTTTAATAACAAAAAGATACGATGGCTTTTGCCCATTTGAAAGAATTGACTAAGACCAACAGATCCCTGAATTATACTGAACTCTAAAACATGCTCATGAGAAACAGCAAGGCCTTAATCAGAAACAATGCGGACATTACTGATTTGC
This sequence comes from Crenichthys baileyi, assembly GCA_036173005.1. Taxonomy (NCBI): domain Eukaryota; kingdom Metazoa; phylum Chordata; class Actinopteri; order Cyprinodontiformes; family Goodeidae; genus Crenichthys; species Crenichthys baileyi. Next base: position 1,003,635 of record JAHHUM010001160.1, on the reverse strand, counting down.
AGGTAATTGGTCATCAAGATGCTCAATGAAGGGAACTGTTTTTATCCAGCAGTTGGGACTAAACTTTTTTTCTATCAGTAAGAGGGGAAAGGATTCTAAAAGAAGATCAGTGTGAATTTTCTGAAAAATATGTCGAATCCAACAAGAGACAATCCGTCTGCTCTAAAAGAGTGGACTGTCTTCAAGATAAAGAGAAAAAAACACGGTCTGTCGCTGTGATTAATGGGATTTTCTGTGAGTTCTCATCAACTGCGTTGCTCACTGTGTAGATTCTTCGCGGCAGTGTTTAATTTGGCGCTGAGAAACAAAGACAGTGACCAAAGAAGTGAAGGAGAGCGCTGGCAGCAGCAGGCGCTTCATTACTGAAGCTCCAGAGTGTAAAAATAGTGTCACCTTGTCACGAGGACATGCTCAATCTTCTGGAAGGCGTGAGTGTCAGCAGCATTGCCTACAACAAACCGAAGGACCTTTGTGTGTATATGTGTGCATGCATGTGTGAGGTTTAGCTTTTACTCATGTTGTGGGGACCTGGGTTTGTTTTTACGGTCACATAGTATGGATGCCACCCCCATATGGGGACAAAATGAAAGAGGTTACATTTTTTTCTGGTATGTTTTAAGGTTTTCCAAGCAGTTAGAGTAGAATTACAGGTCATTGCATTGTCCTCAGAAGTCACAGATACACAAATGTGTGTGTTAACAAATCCAGACAAGCTTGCATGCAAGTGTCTACAGATGTTAGAGTGAGTGTCAGATGATTTGCCAGGCTGGTAAAAACTGACAGACTGACCAGAACTCTGTCTTTTTTTCCCTTTCGTGAATGCTTTTTTTTTTCTTTTTTTTCCCCTTTCTTTCCTTTTCTTTTCCTTTTTTTTCTTTTTTCTTTTTTGCCTTTTTTCTTTCTTTTTTTTCTTTTTTTTTTTTTCTTTCTTTCTTTCTTTTTTTTCTTTCTTTCTTTCTTTTTTTTTTCTTTCTTTCTTTTTTTTTCTTTCTTATTCCTTTCTTTTTTTTTTTTCCTTTCTTTTTTTCTTTCTTTCTTTCTTTCTTTCTTTCTTTCAGAAGGTGTTCAAAAGGGAGCAGAAAGAAGCAGGGCCTTATCCAGTCCTGCGCCCCCCCCCAAATTCATCTACATTGTCTTTTTTAATTGGGAATGTGGATGGAGAAGGGGGGAAGAAATGCAGAAAAGGTTCCAAAGTTGGGGGTTGAACTCTACATGTGCAAAATTTCTTGATGGAATTTAAATATTTTCTGCATTACAGGATGAGAGAGCGAGAGGAAATTAACAACCCTCCAAGTTTTGCCACTAAAGGCAGAAATGCGTCATGTTGATATAGGGCACATGTGCAATCAGGTCAGTTTGCCCCAGTGAGAATGAGACAATCGGAATAAGTGTTTAAATGGACATGGTTAGGATTGTAGGCATAAACCACCCCTTTCATTCGGAATACAATTTCTTTCCAATTGAGCCAAATCAGATCAGAATATTCCAATCAGAGCGTTTACATTAGGCCTTTTTATTCCAATCAGCCCTTTATTCCAAATACTTAAGTCCATGTGAACAAGCCTATTATTTGTGGTTGTGTCATAAATTTGTCCTTATCCTTGATCACATTTGCTTATAGAATGTGTCTTCATCCGTGCATGTGTGTGCATGTGTGCGTGTGTGTGTGTGTGTGTGTGTGTGTGAACACCCCCCTCTCATCAGACATCCTTGAATTATTCATGTTCCAACTGACTGCTCTCCATTTGAGTCTTGAATGTTGGAGCCCATAGTGTCAGATATTGGTGCTGCATGTGGATGCACTTCAATAATGCACAGCATTGAGTTGCAGTGACCATAATTAAATTTTGGTTACAAGTTTGCAACAAAAATATCTATGTATGTGGTGCACTTTTACTTGTTCTGACATTTGGTGTTGAAATATTTTAGCCATTTTCATTCCTTGTCATAGGATGAAAAGAAGCTACTCTCCCAAATCATTTCAGTAAGAGCTTGTGTTTATCAGTTAATGCAGCTTCAAAAGAGATAATTTCTTTTATGTTTCACATCCATCAAATAAATGGACATACAATTCATCTTTCCAGTACACAAGAAGAAATAAATGTCAAACAAAATAAGAGCTGTCGCTAGGGAAGCAAGCAGCAAAAAGATACAGCTGCACCTCTTCCAGAAACACAACTATTTTAATTTCAAGTCTTGGTTCAATATCCAAATTGCCACATGTTGCTTCCTAATGCTTACTGGAAGATTGCATATCAACAGTGCGGAAAAACAGCCAGATAGAGTAGGTAAACAGACCGCGTGTGTTTGTGTTGCAGAGCGCTCTCCACAGTTCTCCGTGGGGCCTTATGCAGGCACTGGAACAGCAGGTGGGAGATCTGAAGATTGACATCGATGACAGCTGCTGTGAGGGAGCTCAAGGAGAAACCGGTGACAGTCGGCCGAGTTCTGGTAACTCCTGCTGTTTAAAAGCTTTTCTGTCCCCACAGATCTGTCAGCCGTGAAGTTCAAATTATCTCATTGAATTATTTTTAATATTGCTGCTAAGTATGCTTTTGTGTTATTTGTGTTAAAGTTATTGCTTTATCAAACAAAGCAATTTTCTTGCTATTCAAACTATACTGATGATGCGTTTAAATTTCCTCCTTCTTATCTTGTTTATTCACACTCTGGGAGCTTATAAATCAGTTTTGTTGATAATTTGCAGAATGTGGTCTGAAACTATCCAGCAGGAAATTTTTGAAAATAATGGTTAAAAGGGAGGTATTACAAATAACAAACCTCCCTATTATATTATTAAATAATAATATAATATCTCTTTCTTTTTGGTCTGGTCCTAGGTTTCTATGATTCAAGTGAGGGTCAATCACCAAAAGGAAAATCTTCCTCCGCTGAGCCCACTGAGTCTGTCTCCCCCTGGACGTACACCAATGACAGGCCTAAGTCTCTAGGTGAGAAAACTCAGGAGATGGTTGACCTGACGATTCCCTGACACACGTCCATCCTCAAAATGTGCTCTTTTTAGAATGGTCAGCTAATGATTTGTGGTCATAGGTTTTGTTATAGGCAGTGAATAATGCTCTTACCTCCATTTAGTATAAATCCAGACTGCAAAGGTTGGGGTTGCGTAGTTTGAAGCTAACAGCTAGTCCAGCTAGTTCATGTGCCAGGTACAAAGTGTCACGATCTGAGGGTGTTTGAGTTTTGTTTTGGACCTTGTTCATGATTGTTTTCCATGTGGTGCTTTGGTTCATTTACTTTAAGTTTAGTTTCTTGTTCTGATTATTGTGTATGTCTTCTAGGTAACACTTTAATTCCTTATTTGTGACTATTTTCTGTCCATCATGCATTTTAATTTATGTTCTGTAAGATCTTCCTTTGGTTAGATTGTTTTATTGCTTCTCTGTTGAGCCCATTCATGCTTTTGTTTCCACTCCCTGCCACGGTCAGCTTGCAGTCAGCTTCATTTGTTCGACTTGCACTTAGCTAGTTAGTCTAATAGCTTCAGCTGTATTTATACTCCTCTGGTCTGTTCATTCCTGGCTGGATCTTTATACTGTCATCTCATCTGCTTTGCTGTCTGCTACTGTTTTTGCCAAGCCAAGCCAGTTTCATGTCCAAGGCTTTTTTGTGTCTGCTTCACGTTTTCAACCACCTTCTGCCTTCCTGTAAGTTGTTGTGTATTTATTAAACCTTTGAGTTTCACTGATCTGCTCCTGCCTGTCTGCATTTGGGTCCTACTCCTGAAACCACTCCGTCACAAAGTAGACTTTCACAGTCTTTAAACAATGGCAATCTCAAAAGCACAGTGGTGGTTTAGTCCAACTCTATTTTATGAACCTTGAAAACATCACTTTGGGGAGTAATTTACACAGAATCTGATTATTATTTTTTGCCAAAATTGATTTACCTATGTGAAACTTGTACATGCATTTAAGGACATAGTGATTTTCTGATAAAATAATTCAGCAGCTTAAGTGAAGGCTGTTTTATTGATTTTAACATTGTCCACCTTTCATCATGAATACACAGCAGCAGGCTGGAGTCTGTCTCTAGCAGTGTTCCAAATTTAGACTGAAGACCAATGGATCCCTGACTGGGCCATTCTAACAAATAAATATGCTTTGTTATAATCAAATTCATTGTAACCTCGGCTGTACATTTAGGGTTGTGGTCCTGCTGGAATGTTCAGTGTTAGCTTTCAGATGCACAACACATTTTGCATGTAGACGAAAAGTTCAAGACCTTCTTCCGCATGGTTGCGTGTCCCCTACATGGCTTGCAGCAATTTTAAATTGGACTTCTTATGGCTTCTTTTAACATTTGCCTTCTTCTTGCCTCTTATCTATAAAGTGCAGATTGGTAAAGTTCGTTTTCATATCAACAAATTCTCCTACCTGAGCTGTGTCTCTCTGCAGCTCCTCCAAAGTTGCTAAGGGCATATTAGGTATTACACTGTAAAGATTACAAATTTGGAATAAAAGGTTAATAACTAGTGGCGAGAGATAGGCACCAGCTCCCCCGCGACCCACTATGGAAGAAGCGGTAGAAAATGACTGACTGACTGAGGTTAGCAAACTATATGATGGCAAATGTTGAAAACAACTACCACAGGTTGCCACTGTTGTCACTGTCGTCATATCCATATATATGGTGGATATTAGCAATGTAGCAGAGAACATCTCGTTAAATTATGTAAAGAGGTGCAGCTTCACACACAGCAACAAACACACCAGTAGACGTTTGTAGCCTCATTAGTCTTCTTATTGTTACAAATTGTTACCATAGTTGGTGCTTGTTATAGTCATGATTAAATTTGAGCTTACTGCATTGTTTCTCTTTATAATTAGGAGACAACTTCATGCTGAATGGGGAGTTTGATGTACCAGTTATTCGGCCCAACCTTCCTCGTTCTTTCTCTGCACCTCATCCACCACTAGAGGGCATTGTAGAGGAGGGATCAGTTGGGGGCTCTTGGCGGTGGAACCCCAGCATTGCCAGCCAACCATGGCAGCAGCAGCCTGCAGAGGATAAGATCACAGAGGATGACTACCAACAGGCTTTCAGAGTGGAGGGTTACATCTTGAGTCTCATCCAGCGTTATGCTCTCCTACCTCGGCCATGTCAGCCTCGCACCACCCTGACCCCTGACCCCCCATACTGCGGTGCTTCCGGACACAGTTCCCAACACAGAAGAACTCCCTCTCTAAGCACAGAGCAACGCCTTCCTGACCCCCATCCTCAGCCCCATGTTGACCTATCAACAAACCTTAAGAGCCAGGAATGGGGTTGTGACCTGCCAGAGGGGAAGGCCTGCAGTGCAGAGGCCCCATCTTTTGAGGAGGGTTGTTATTTGCCTCTCTCCTACCCCCAGCCTAGACCAAACCCAATGACAGGGAGACTACCATCACCTCTGCCCTCCTTTGAGTCAAACTGTGGCGTTGGGAATCTTGACCTTTGCTGTGAACCCCCATCCTCCCAACAAAACCTACATCCACAACCCTCTGTTTATCAAGTACACAATTTAGTAAGTGCTCAGTTTATTCCAGGACAAGCCTGTCACGCTCCTGTACGGTCCCCAAGACACTACAAACCTGAACAGTCAAAGGCCAACCGAGCTGCCGCCTCTCCCGATCAGCCCAACTCAAAGTCCAAAGCTCCTAAAAAAGGTCACAATGATCGACAAAAATCCAAGAAGGCAAACAACAAAACCAACCGATCCCAGTCTGAAAACAGTCTACCAGGACAGAGGATGGTGCCTGACAGGAGGTACAGCACCACAGAAAGGCGCCTGGGACGCACCAATCCTGTCCAGAACCAAAGCCAAATCAGTGCTCCCCAAATAGCCAACAAGGGCCACAGTGGAAATCGGCGCTGGTGCTCCAACCTGGAGCTGAGCCAGGATGAGAGTGAGATCCAGAATCCAGCGCAGGTGCACAAACGATCGTCTCGAAAAGTTCGTCACGGTCACGCTTGCTCCCAGTCCCATTCCCACCAACAGCCCGCCCAGCGATGGCACCCGGACTCTCAGGCCCGAGCTCCGCTCTGTGAGAGTGAGGAAGGCTACGCCAGGGCCGCCCCCGTAGAATCCGAGTCCAGCATGAGCGAGGTGTACTCCCCGCCCTCCAGCTCACTGTCCAGCGATTCGGATGAAAGCGGGGGACTTGTGTGGCCTCAGCAGCTACCACCTCGCCTTGCTTCTACCTCGTCCTCATCGTCTGCATCGCCACAAGCTTCTGCCAGTGCCGCAACTCAGCCCAAAGCCTTTGTCAAGATCAAAGCCTCCCATGCTCTCAAAAAGAAGATTCTCAGATTCCGCACAGGGTCTCTTAAAGTCATGACCACTGTTTAAGTCAAAATCTGTTTTAAACCTATACAACCTTTACCACTAAGATATAAAACAATTCTGAGCAGCTTCATGGCTGCACCTTTCGGTCACAAATCCTACACTAAATAATAAACCATTCTATTAAGATAAAACATAGCTCTACTGTGTCCTTGATGAGATGCATTCATGAAAATGATTAAAAATGTAGATCAACGTCTTCCTTCTGTCTGGTTGAAATTATGTCCCACTCGACAACCATCAGATACTAGAATGATGGGCACCATTCTGTTCTCATTGCTTCATGTTACACTGTGATAACAGAGACGGCCAAAAAATTAGGCTTAGGTTTTTTTGTTTAATTTTTTATTGCCATTTAAGTTAATTAATTAAATCTGTTTTGTTCATGAAATCACTATCTGCAACAGAAACACATGGAGGAGGTTCAGTCAGTTGCTGTACTTTGTGGCTAAAAACAATAATAAAAAATTACACATATGACACAAAGCTAATTTAATAATTATTACATAACATTTTGGCTTTGTAAAATCAATGACTTTTTTGTAGAACAAGTAGATAAAAAAACTTTGGAATCATAACCAAGAAAAACTTATTATATGGATCTCACTGAAGAAAATCAATATTTTTCATTAATTATGTTCCAATGTCCTTGTATGAAAGGTGACAAATCAGCTTTGCAGCATAGAGGTTTTTAATTCACCATTTTTTTTTTATTTCAAACTGGACTGCAATATGAATGTTATGCCGATAGTGTCATTAAGTTTATCTGCCTTTCCTAAAAATAGTTTCAACCCTTTTTGCCCCGTTACTGGACTCACAGCCATATATCAATTTTGACTGTGGAAATGTGCATGTTTTCTTCTGGCTGTGATCTTTATTAGGTTAGGCATGACTAATTTTGTTAGGTGCCCTTTATTGGAATGACACCAAACAAAATTCACCCTCTCCTTGGGCAAAACATATTCAGTTCACTGGATCCCACTTTAATTAAATCAGCTGCACTCCATGAGTGCAACTGTGCAACTGTGTTTTTTAGCCTACTAGAACCTTGTTTTCTTCTGATTTCGTGATGATGGTTATAGTTTTGCATTTTATTATAAATCAAATTTATTTCAGCTGAATTCTTGTGGTTTGCTCCTGTTTTTTTCATGTCCTTTTTTTGTCACTGCGCATTTTCTTATTTCAAGACATTTTGCCTCGGGTTTCATGTCCTCCTTGGTCTACCTTGATGTTTTTCTTTTACGACCTTCACATTTTGCTTTAACTTGCTCCAGATTTTCCAGGATAAGCAACTTACAGTTTTTGCCACACTCTGTTGATTTACTTTTGAAGGAGTTGTATGGCTCTTTCTGTTGCTTAGTCAGTTGACAGCTTACTTGGGGCAGTGTTTCCTTCAATCTACCAGATTCAACTCCTTAAAGTATGCAAGCACTTTCTGTACTGACTAACACATTTGCCTAGATAGATTTACAGTCTTCCGCATTTAAGTAAAAGATTTTATCACATCTGTGATTTTTATTTTTTATTTATTTTTGGCCACTGAGTAAACTAGCTGACTAAACACCCTACAAGAATAATGACTCTATTATGTTTGCCAGACGTTGTATAAATTATTTTTTCTAATCATTCCTATAAATCTCCTACTTAAAGAAATAAGAAATACAATAATTAATTTTTCATACCTTCTAAATGTATTGGGTGGGGGGCTTGCCTTAACCTTACCTCAAGCAGTGAATAGGCAAGAGCCAGGGGTACACCCTGGACAGAGCATCGATCCATCACAGGGACAACATACGAGACATGAAGATTATTAACTCACACACTTAGACCTTAGAGCAATATACTCTTTGGTTCACCTAAAATGCATGATTTTAAACTGTGGAATGAAACTCGAGTACCCAGAGAGAACCTATGCATACACACAGAGAGAACGTGCAAACTCAATACAGAGAGTCTCTGGGCCAGAAGGGTTTGAACGCAGAATCTCCTTACTATACGATGACTGTACTTACTTACTTGCCACCCTATTTTTAGCGTGTTGGTAATCATAATAAAGACAAACATATTCTTTGGTGAATATTGTTGGCTAGATCTACCTAAATATTATTTTAGAAGGTAATTTTTTTATATTTTGGGAGCTTTCAAATGTCGCCTCTGCAGCAGCTCAAAGTCTTTCCATGTTCTTCTAGCAGTTTATTAGAAATATTTACCTGAGAAGGAATACTCTCCCACAAATCAGCATATCTAATTGCACTGCTCTTTTTGGGAGACTCATTTGAACACTTTACTGTTCTAATTGGCATCAAATCCCAAATGAAGACATTTATTGAAAGTGATCAACACAAGGCTTTATCAGCCCAATATTTTGTCTCCAAAGATGCATCAGCATTTACTGGCTAGTGTTGAAACTCTGAACAGGAACTAAATGCATCACACTTTATTTTAACTGCCCCTGTCTTCAATGCTGCATCTATGTGGATTAACTCATACATGTACTGATTTGTACCGTTTGCTATGGCTTCTCAACTCCAATAAGCACCAATGAACTGACATCTGTGAGTCACAGGGTCCAGTAGAGGCTATGTCACTGTATCAGTATACATTCATGCATGTGTTTAAAGTATGTTTCAGTGCACAATAAAAAACAGGAAAACACACATTTGTACATAGGTTGGTTTTTGTAAACATCATCACATTGCCTTGTTTGCAATGAATGTACTATGTAAATTGTACTTTTGTCTCAACTTGGTACCTGTTATGTACACTTTTGTGGATTTTGCTTACTTTTTATGATGCAATAAATGAACTTCAAGGAATGTTAGTGGTGCTCAGTTTTTTTAACAGTTAAACTAGTAATAGAATATGTTGTCTTTTTTCTGTTTGCATGTCTGTTAGCGTTGTAGAGTAGCATGTAGAAAAAAGGAAATAATTAGAGTAAATCCTTGAAGAATAAATATTACAGGGTGTTTATTTTCACATAAAACATCTAATATTCCTGTGATGGACTGGCGACCTGTCCAGGGGGGTACCCCCCCTCCCGCCCATGGACTGCTGGAGATAGGCACCAGCTTCCCCGCGACCCACTATGGAAGACGCGGTAGAAAATGACTGACTGACTGACATCTAATATTTTAATGGTTAAATACATGTCAATTTCTTGCAAAATATGTGCATACTTTCATCATTCCCAAAACATTTATTGAAGTCATGATCCAAATTCCTGTTTAACAGCCATATGTACAACCATATATATATAAAACGTCTTTCCTATTTACTTTAGAAAACCTGCACTGCAAATCTTATTAAACTGTGTCAAATATGCAATATTTTTGTAAACGTCAAACAAAAAAAAACATTATATCAATACATTTTTTTGTTAGTTAGATGTTTTCTGTTAAATGAAAAAGAATACATTTTATAAACGTCAGCCCTTTTTGAAAAGGGAACTGTGTTATAATGATCCGTTCTTATGGCACAAGCAATGCAACATTGTGATCTTTAAACTTTTAGAGAATGTTTCCCTCTTGTGGTGTGTATTAGTAACAGCAACATAAATGACATCTGCCCAATCTTTTGTCACTACCGAAAGGTGCTATGAGGAAAGAATACCTATGAATGTTAAAAACAACTCTCTCTGACAGCAGTAAGGCCACAGTAAGGTGATGCAAATAGTAACATGTAGCTTGCAAATACAAAACTCGTCTGTTGATAATATATGAAAGAGGAAGTGGGCCAAATGTTGGAACATTGCAGATTATGCAAGACATCCTGATTAGCAATAATGAGCCACTCAACCCAACCACTGCCTTTGCAGAAGTCCACCTGCCCACGTATTCAAAATGATGTATTACATGGTCTCTTTAAAAAAATGTTGGTAAATCTGAGAGTTTATTCCAAACTAAATTTGAGTTCAGGGCCAAAAAAAGTTGCACAGAGTTAACTTTTCGTATATATCACCCCCACAGAAATAAAAGTTTGGGCTTTGATTGTGAAAACAAGTCAGATTTTGGTCATCTCCCTTCCATTGCTGGTGCTCTTGGTGTCGATGTTGTTGACAGTCCCCTTTGAGTTTGGGTCCTCTGTGGGAAAGTGAAAGACGTGACGCAGGGTGCGGCTCATGCTGTCTTTGAAGCTTCGCCCTATGCACACATAGATCAGAGGGTTGACACAGCTGTTGAAATATGCCAGGCAGAGGGTCAGCACCTGAGCCAGATAGATTTCTGGACCGTGGGAGGAACTTCGTGTTGTGGCTAAGTCGATAAAGTCCACAATGTGCAAGGGGAGCCAGCACAAGAAGAAGCTTAGCACCACGGCGACGATGACCCTCAGGGTTCGTTTGGATTTGACCCGACTACGTGACATTCCCCTCTGGGTGGTGCTGTACACCACCAGATGACAGATGATGATGACGAAGAAGGGGAGGATGAATCCCGTCACAAAGCGAAAGGATGAAATGGGCCAGACACTTTTTTGAGGGTATGCTAGTACACATTCTCTCTTCTGTTCCCCGGCCTCAATCTGCTGGGCATAGACAAACTGTGGGATGCTGCCCACCAGAGCCAGGCACCACACAGCCACACATGCCCATACAGCTTTCCTGGGATGCCTGTTGTTCTGGCACCAGATGGGTCTTTTGACAAGCATCAGTCGATCCAAGCTGATCAGAACCAGCTGCAGAACGCTACAGTACATCACCAAATAAAAGAGGCCTTTGACTAGAGTGCAGGCCAGTGGCCCGAAGTGCCAGTGGTCATCGTGTGCCAGGGGCACCATGAGCAGAGGGAGGGACAGGCAGCACAGAAGATCAGCCAGTGCCAGGTTCAGGAACCAGATAGACGTAACAGAGCGGGTCATGCAGAAGCCAGTCACCCACAAAACAAGAGCATTACCAGGTACTCCGAGCAGGACCACAGTGGCGTAGAGAACCAGAGCCGTTATCTGGATGGGCAAAATCTCAGGAAGCAAATCCTCAGGAAATAAGTCTGTGGAATTCTCCCCAAAGAGGAAACCAAACTCTTCAGGGAAGCTGAAAGCATCAGAACTGTTGGAAGCTTCGGAAGCCATGGTAAACTAATCCTGTAAGTGGAAACGATAACATTTAAGAGAACAAATTAATGCCTAATTTCATTTTAGAGAGACAATACCTTAAATCTAAAACAACTTGGAACGGAAATGTGTCCCGTAAAACTAATACTGACTAATTTCCTATATGGGCATGTAGAATAAACAAAATCTAACTAAGACATCTAATTAGATTTAATAAACATGCCTACTTACAGTTGACTGGTCTGTTGAAGTTGCACTCAGATTCTTAACAGGAAGTTACAAAGCTGCTGCTGTGCTTTTAAGAGTACCCTTTACAACTCCAACCCCCTTAACACGCGCACACACATTCACAGGCTTATGCACCCATCACTACAACTGTGCAAGAGTGACCAAAGAATTTCGACCATTAGCACATTAAGTATGACAGAGTGATCACGCAGAGAACTAGTGAATCTGAACATCTTGAACACTTATGGTCATTTTTGCACAATGTCAGGTTTCCTGTTTGGAAGGTTTTTAACAATATGGCAACATTTAGGTTGCCTTGAACTTTTTCATGTACTATTGTGTGCACGTTAATGAATATTCAGGAGGTAGAACCGTTAAATAGTTGCTAAAGGTGCCTGTAAAGGGCTTTATTTATATTATTTTTACTTTACATGGTGTAACAAGTAACAATTATTACTTTTTATCTTTATCATATGTAATTCTGTCTCACCCTTTTCGCCACAATTGCATTTTTAAAAACTTGGTCCACAGGCATAAAAAACCTTCAGCACAATTTCCTTCACTGGAGTTGTTATATGTATTATTTTAATGGTTTTCGCCCCCTCAAAAGATTACATTTGCACCAGTTTATCATCCCCACCATGATTCTGCTTCTTCTCACTACTGCTGTGACACAGTTTCCTTTAAACTGATTTTTATCATTTCCTGGACATACTTAAAAAATTTATATTTATTTGTTTTTTTTATATTATATATATTTATTTTATTATGTTTTACATTTTGAGTGTTGAAGCGTATTTTAATTGAAAAGAAAGAAGAAAAACTTGTATTTTTATTGTTTTTCTTCAGGTTTTCACATACCAGTTTTTCCCAAAACAACTTATGGTATGTTGTTATTGTTAGAAGATATTAGTAATCTGATTATAAATAAAAAATTACATTGTGCTGTAACATGTAAAACATAAGTGAAAATTGATATGTTTAGATTTCACATAGCAAAATGAAATGCTGCAGTAACATGGGTGACAGATGTGAATTTGGTCCTATAAACATTGTCTCACCTGTGAAAATTATATGGTGTTGTAACATCGTTTTCATGTGAAATTATTCACAAATTATTTATATATAGTTATTTTGCCTTTGCTTTTTGCTTTCATTATATGTCAAACATGTGACATGTTTATGTGTTAAGGGGGTGTATAGCATCTGGATCTGGGCCTTAAGTAGAAGAACTTAAACATTTAAAACAAGATGACACAAACCTCACTTTTCATAGGAGAACAAATACTTTATTGTTAAAGTTCAAAACAATAATATTTATCCAAGTTTCCATATGTACAAATCATTTCAGAGAATACCCTGAACAACTGTTTTTTTGCTGCTGTAAGTAACCTGCCTTTATAAAAAAAAAAAAAAAGCATGTTACCTCTACAGTGATTTACTACACACTACATACAGGAAAAAGCATGTAAATATTTTTAACAAAAACCCCGTTTGTGAAAGGAAAAGAAGCAGGACTTGAATACAAGAAAAAATTTGCAATGTCGGGTTTTTTCCTTTTCTTGGGTGGTGGAAGGCTTTATAAATGAGGACCTTCCCAAAGGAAATGAAACCGGAACCTTCAATGTCAGCAAAATTTGCCTTAAAGTGATTTTTAAAAACATCTGTGCATTTATGTGCTTTGATGATCATGTTCCCGCATCAGAAAATGTCCATATAATTACAGTTAAATACCTGACGCAAAATGTCCCATTTGCCATGTTGTTTTGTGTTGCCTTTTTGATAATATAACACTTATTTATCACTTTGATGGGTTTGCTACTTTGTAGAGTTATTGCCACGTTCATCTTGGATGTTTCCTTACTGAGTTACTAGAGGTGATGAGCTCAGTTGAAGGCGTGGGCACTGTTGGGAGGAAGCGTTGGAGTGTCATCTCTAAATGCATCAGACTGAAGGTCTGCAGAAAAAAAAACAATAGCACCAAGGTTTAGATGGTTGTTTTACATCCAGGGAGTTTGCATGCCCTCCGTATGCATGCATGGGGGCTCTGGCTTTCCTTTAACAGTCCACAGATATGCATGTTAGGTTCACTGATCTCTCTAAATTGAACTTATGTGTGATTGTCTGCAGCCATTCCTCCCATGAACGGGATGTGGCAAACAGTGGCAGTTGGTTGCAATGAGTTGTTAACTTTGAACAATCCCTCATGCTGAGCTTGCATGCGGGATTCTGAGAGATCAGATTCAAAACGATTTAAAAATAAAAAATACAACTGAAAGCTAAAAGTTAGATAATTACTTTCAGTTTTGCTTGGTCAAACGTTCCATAAGAGTTAGGATTTAGTTTATTCTGTGTATTTTTAAAATTGTATATACCCTTACTCAAGTTAAATATCTAAATAATTGGATTTCCAAAACGTTTTGGGAGGGAGCATGAACTTTAAATTTATTGAGATGAACATTTTTTAATTAATAATAATTTCAACCATTTTCAAAAGGAAGCAGCTAGTGGGAGAGTCATCAGAAAAACCACAGAGAAAAGTGTTACATGTACCGTGCAGCTTTATTTAGAGAAGAAGTTGTGTGCTAATTTCCTGTTCTATTATGCTTTGCTGCAAAATATTACATAATTGTTGCCTAACTGTGGTGGTCACTTAGAATTTCAGAAAAACATGAATAGATATAGCAGTGAAACTTTTCCAGTTAGAGTAAGATTTACACTTTGCTCAGAGTTTCAAGAAATTAACATATTTATATGTATCCCTCAATACTGACTAAAGCACTCTGCTTTATTTTCACAAATAAATTGTTTTACACACCAAATATATTACATTATATTTAACAGTTTTTACTATTTATTTTAAACAAGATAAATAACATCTTGACCAAACTTGAAATTTTAAAATAACATTTTATTTTATTATATAATTGTTTTCTATTTTACTTACATACACTGCATAAAAAAGCAATAACTTTTTCATAGCCTCAAGTTGAATCCCACCAAACCTTTCCTTGTTTTAAAGCCGTTTCATGCATTTGTTTATTACTTCATATTTATATACTTTATATAGTTGAATTTTACATACACTAAAAATGGCAAAGCTTTTAAACAGTCTGGGTCCAGATAATGATGACTTCAAGCTTTGAAAGCTCATGGAAAAAAGTATAATAAGGCAATTATTACACAATTATTCATACTATATGGAAATTATATCCAGAAATTAAGAAGTTTTGGGTTGTGAAGTGTTTTTACTGACCGCAGAACAAAACCTAAAGACCTTGTCAAGATGCTGGCTGAAGCTGGTAAGAGTTTCATTCTCCACAGACCATATTGTAACAGTTCCTGTTACAATATGGTCTGAGAACCCACTCGGTGAAGAAGAAACCATTACTCCGAAATCAATATAAAGGGTTAGATTATAACTGGCAAATTAACTTTAAATTTTGGAGATATGTCATTGGATTTGATCAAAAATAATTTTTTGAAGTTTTGGTCATAATGACTATCATTACACAGAGGGAAAGCTTTTATAAACCTGAGAACACAATCCCCAACTGTATAGTACGGTGAGGGGCAGCATTATGCTGTGTGGGTGTTTTTTAAGAGCTGGTACACTTCACAAATGAGGTGACATCATAAGAAAAGAACATAATTTGGAAATATTTATGCAACACCTCAAGACATAATTTAGGAAGTTAAAGTTTGGACACAAATGGGTCTTCCAAATGAACAATGACAGTAAGACTAAAGTCAAATTATTTACAATGTTGCTTCAGGACAATAAAGTCAATGTTTGGTGTGGCCATTCCTATTTTTTATTTAAAACATTGATTTTTTTTTTTCAAGAAGCAGAACCTAATTAAGTGGTGGTTTTAGTGGATAATGTATCCATATTCATAAATAATCAATGCAGATCAAATTTTTCCAACTATAAAAGTAAGTCCAAAACAGAGGGGATGTTCGCCAGCTCACCAAGGAGTGTCAGGCCCGGCTGCTGCTGCAGTGTTATTGATGTCTCCTCCTCGTCTTCTCCCCAGTCAGCAATGTTTTCATATATATCACCCCCACAGAAATAAAGGTTTGGGCTTTGATTGTGAAAACAAGTCAGATTTTGGTCATCTCCCTTCCATTGCTGGTGCTCTTGGTGTCGATGTTGTTGACAGTCCCCTTTGAGTTTGGGTCCTCTGTGGCAAAGTGAAAGACGTGACGCAGGGTGCGGCTCATGCTGTCTTTGAAGCTTCGCCCTATGCACACATAGATCAGAGGGTTGACACAGCTGTTGAAATATGCCAGGCAAGGGGTCAGCACCTGGCCCAGATAGATTTTTTGGACCCTGGGAGGAACTTCGTGTTTTGGGGCTAAGTCGATAAGTCCACAAGGCGGGGGGGCCCAGCACAAGAAAAACTTAGCACCACGGCGACGATGACCCTCGGGTTTTTTGGATTTGACCCGACTACGTGACATTCCCCCTTGGGGGTGCTGTACCCACCAGATGACAGATGATGATGACGAAAAAGGGGAGGTAACCCCGTCACAAAGCGAAAGGATGAAATGGGCCAGACACTTTTTTTGAGGGTATGCTAGTACACATTCTCTCTTCTGTTCCCCCCGGCCTCAATCTGCTGGGCATAGAAAAACTGTGGGATGCTGCCCCCCAGACCCGGCACCACACAGCCCACATGCCCATACAGCTTTCCTGGGATGCCTGTTGTTCTGGCACCAGATAGGGGTCTTTTGACAAGCATCAGTCGATCCAAGCTGATCAGAACCAGCTGCAGAACGCTACAGTACATCACCAAAAAAAAGAGGCCCTTTGACTAGAGTGCAGGCCAGTGGCCCAAGTGCCAGTGGTCATTGTGCCAGGGGCACCATGAGCAGAGGGGGGGACAGGCAGCACAGAAGATCAGCCAGTCCAGGTTCAGGAACCAGATAGACGTAACAGAGCGGGTCATGCAGAAGCCCCGTCCCCACCAAAAAAAGAGCATTACCAGGTACTCCGAGCAGGACCACAGTGGCGTAGAGAACCAGAGCCGTTAATCTGGATGGGCAAAATCTCAGGAAGCAAATCCCCAGGAAAAAAAGTCTGGGAATTCTCCCCAAAGAGGAAAACCAAAATCTTCAGGGAACGAAAAACTCAGAACTGTTGGAAGCTTCGGAAGCCATGGTAAACTAATCCTGTAAGTGGAAACGATAACATTTAAGAGAACAAATTAATGCCTAATTTCATTTTAGGAGACAATACCTTAAATCTTAAAAAAACTTGGAACGGAAAGTGTCCCGTAAAACTAATACTGACTAAATTTTCCTATATGGGCATGTAGAATAAACAAAATCTAACTAAGACATCTAATTAGATTAAAAAACATGCCTACTTACAGTTGACATGGTCTGTTGAAGTTGCACTCAGATTCTTAACAAAAATTACAAAGCTGCTGCTGTGCTTTTAAGAGTACCCTTTACAACTCCAACCCCCCTTTAACACGCGCACACACATTTCACAGGCTTATGCACCCCCATACAATGCAAGAGTGACCAAATTTCGACCCTTAGCACATTAAGTATGACAGAGTGATCACGCAGAGAACTAGTGAATCTGAACATCTTGAACACTTATGGTCATTTTTGCACAATGTCAGGTTTCCTGTTTGGAAGGTTTTTAACAATATGGCAACATTTAGGTTGCCTTGAACTTTTTCATGTACTATTGTGTGCACGTTAATGAATATTCAGGAGGTAGAACCGTTAAATAGTTGCTAAAGGTGCCTGTAAAGGGCTTTATTTATATTATTTTTACTTTACATGGTGTAACAAGTAACAATTATTACTTTTTATCTTTATCATATGTAATTCTGTCTCACCCTTTTCGCCACAATTGCATTTTTAAAAACTTGGTCCACAGGCATAAAAAACCTTCAGCACAATTTCCTTCACTGGAGTTGTTATATGTATTATTTTAATGGTTTTCGCCCCCTCAAAAGATTACATTTGCACCAGTTTATCATCCCCACCATGATTCTGCTTCTTCTCACTACTGCTGTGACACAGTTTCCTTTAAACTGATTCTTATCAAAACATAAGTGAAAATTGGTATGTTTAGATTTCACATAGCAAAATGAAATGCTGCAGTAACATGGGTGACAGATGTGAATTTGGTCCTATAAACATTGTCTCACCTGTGAAAATTATATGGTGTTGTAACATCGTTTTCATGTGAAATTATTCACAAATTAAAAATGTTATTTTGCCTTTGCTTTTTGCTTTCATTATATGTCAAACATGTGACATGTTTATGTGTTAAGGGGGTGTATAGCATCTGGATCTGGGCCTTAAGTAGAAGAACTTAAACATTTAAAACAAGATGACACAAACCTCACTTTTCATAGGAGAACAAATACTTTATTGTTAAAGTTTAAAACAATAATATTTATCCAAGTTTCCATATGTACAAATCATTTCAGAGAATACCCTGAACAACTGTTTTTTTGCTGCTGTAAGTAAACCTGCCTTTATAAAAAAAAAAAACGCATGTTACCTCTACAGTGATTTACTACACACTACATACAGGAAAAAGCATGTAAATATTTTTAACAAACCCCGTTTGTGAAAGGAAAAGAAGCAGGACTTGAATACAAGAAAAAATTTGCAATGTCAGGGTTTTTTCCTTTTCTTGGGTGGTGGAAGGCTTTATAAATGAGGATCTTCCCAAAGGAAATGAAACCGGAACCTTCAATGTCAGCAAAATGTTGCCTTAAAGTGATTTTTAAAAACATCTGTGCATTTATGTGCTTTGATGATCATGTTCCCGCATCAGAAAATGTCCATATAATTACAGTTAAATACACTGACGCAAAATGTCCCATTTGCCATGTTGTTTTGTGTTGCCTTTTTGATAATATAACACTTATTTATCACTTTGATGGGTTTGCTACTTTGTAGAGTTATTGCCACAGTTCATCTTGGGATGTTTCCTTACTGAGTTACTAGAGGTGATGAGCTCAGTTGAAGGCGTGGGCACTGTTGGGAGGAAGCGTTGGAGTGTCATCTCTAAATGCATCAGACTGAAGGTCTGCAGAAAAAAAAACAATAGCACCAAGGTTTAGATGGTTGTTTTACATCCAGGGAGTTTGCATGCCCTCCGTATGCATGCATGGGGGCTCTGGCTTCCTTTAACAGTCCACAGATATGCATGTTAGGTTCACTGATCTCTCTAAATTGAACTTATGTGTGATTGTCTGCAGCCATTCCTCCCCATGAACGGGGATGTGGCAACAGTGGGCAGTTGGTTGCAATGAGTTGTTAACTTTGAAGCAATCCCTCATGCTGAGCTTGCATGCGGGATTCTGAGAGATCAGATTCAAAACGATTTAAAAATAAAAAATACAACTGAAAGCTAAAAGTTAGATAATTACTTTCAGTTTTGCTTGGTCAAACGTTCCATAAGAGTTAGGATTTAGTTTATTCTGTGTATTTTTAAAATTTGTATATACCCTTACTCAAGTTAAATATCTAAATAATTGGATTTCCAAAACGTTTTGGGAGGGAGCATGAACTTTAAATTTATTGAGATGAAACATTTTTTAATTAATAATAATTTCAACCATTTTCAAAAGGAAGCAGCTAGTGGGAGAGTCATCAGAAAAACCACAGAGAAAAGTGTTACATGTACCGTGCAGCTTTGTTTAGAGAAGAAGTTGTGTGCTAATTTCCTGTTCTATTTATGCTTTGCTGCAAAATATTACATAATTGTTGCCTAACTGTGGTGGTCACTTAGAATTTCAGAAAAACATGAATAGATATAGCAGTGAAACTTTTCCAGTTAGAGTAAGATTTACACTTTGCTCAGAGTTTCAAGAAATTAACATATTTATATGTATCCCTCAATACTGACTAAAGCACTCTGCTTTATTTTCACAAATAAATTGTTTTACACACCAAAATATATTACATTATATTTTCACAGTTTTTACTATTTATTTTTAAACAAGATAAATAACATCTTGACCAAACTTGAAATTTTAAATAACATTTTATTTTATTATATATTGTTTTCTATTTTACTTACATACACTGCATAAAAAAGCAATAACTTTTTCATAGCCTCAAGTTGAATCCCACCAAACCTTTCTTGTTTTAAAGCCGTTTCAAGCATTTGTTATTACTTCATATTTATATACTTTATATAGTTGAATTTTACATACACTAAAATGGCAAAGCTTTTAAACAGTCTGGGTCCAGATAATGATGACTTCAAAGCTTTGAAAGCTCATGGAAAAAAGTATAATAAGGCAATTATTACACAATTATCATACTATATGGAAATTATATCCCAGAAATTAAGAAGTTTTGGTGTGAAGTGTTTTTACTGACCGCAGAACAAAACCTAAAGACCTTGTCAAGATGCTGGCTGAAGCTGGTAAGAGTTTCATTCTCCACAGACCATATTGTAACAGTTCCTGTTACAATATGGTCTGAGAACCCACTCGGTGAAGAAGAAACCATTACTCCGAAATCAATATAAAAGGTTAGATTATAACTGGCAAATTAACTTTAAATTTTGGAGATATGTCATTGGATTTGATCAAAAATAATTTTTTGAAGTTTTGGTCATAATGACTATCATTACACAGAGGAAAGCTTTTATAAACCTGAGAACACAATCCCAACTGTATAGTACGGTGAGGGCAGCATTATGCTGTGTGGGTGTTTTGAAGAGCTGGTACACTTCACAAATGAGGTGACATCATAAGAAAAGAACATAATTTGGAAATATTTATGCAACACCTCAAGACATAATTTAGGAAGTTAAAGTTTGGACACAAATGGGTCTTCCAAATGAACAATGACAGTAAGACTAAAGTCAAATTATTTACAATGTTGCTTCAGGACAATAAAGTCAATGTTTGGTGTGGCCATTCCTATTTTTTATTTAAAACATTGATTTTTTTTTTTCAAGAAGCAGAACCTAATTAAGTGGTGGTTTTAGTGGATAATGTATCCATATTCATAAATAATCAATGCAGATCAAATTTTTCCAACTATAAAAGTAAGTCCAAAACAGAGGGGATGTTCGCCAGCTCACCAAGGAGTGTCAGGCCCGGCTGCTGCTGCAGTGTTATTGATGTCTCCTCCTCGTCTTCTCCCCAGTCAGCAATGTTGGCTGGGGGGATGCACTGCTCCAGGAACAGGTCCTCCTCATCGTCTTCTGTCTCAACGTTCTCTGGAGGCCAACGCAGTTCACCACTCTCTACCTCGCTCACTTCTGTGGGCTCCACAACAATGGAGGGGAGACGCTCCTTGTACCGGTCCGGACTGTTCAGAGAAGCCTCTGGGCCCAGAACAATCTCGACCGGATCAGGAAAAATCTAGAGGAACAGGTGGTTTAGGACTGAGAAAATTAATAAAATAAAATAAACTGTATTGTATTTGTAAATGTATTTCATTCTTTTCATTCCAGTGTACTCATGATTATCAATGCTTTACTGGTTTCTGGTTAAGTATATGGCTACTTTGAGACTGCTGTTGTCTTAAAAAACTTGACAACTTGACCATTTATTGCTAACAGCTACAGATCAATGTCCTAATAAGCCTCTATTTCTAGGATTATTTCTAGGATAAGACAGTATTGTGGATAAAGAGCTTACAGCTGCTTTGGACAAACCCAGGCTCCTTAAATGTTTTGAGTCTGGGTCCATACAGCTTATTGTACTAAAAAAGCTCTGATCTGAGTCTCCAGTAGCATAGTGATGCATAGTGATCCAGGAGAATGTTCTGTTCTGCTAATGTTAGACCTGGATGAAGCTTTTGACATGTATCACCATCACATTCCGATCCTTCTCTGTAGCTCTTCAAGTCTTCCCTTGCTTGTGGTTTGCTACAAGGTTCTATTCTAGGGTCTCTGCTTTATTAGCTTCTTCTTCAGCGGTTTTTAAACACTTTTACAAACTCCCTTATGTCTTACATGACATTTAGATGTAGATCTCATTTAAGCCACAAGAAATGTCTAAACTACATTTAATCCACGTGTTTAGACTATTTAATCTGGATGGGTGGAAACTGAACTGAATGAAGAGAAAACTGAATTGTCATCTGTGCTCCAGAAACTCTTGAACCAAAGTGTACTCTACAGCCTCTGTTAGAAACCTTTCACTAAGCTCTTAAGTTGGATGTACATGTCACACCTCTGCTTCACTCTTGTTTATATTATCTTAGAAATACTGTCAAACTGGGTCGTATTGTGTCACGCTCTAAAGTACGAGTTATTATCAATGCGTTTATTTCGTCACATCTGGACACTTGCATTTCATTATTAAATTGTCTCAAAAAACATTCGTGCATTGTATACAGGTTGTTCAGACTAAAATCCCCTAAACACACATGTTCCTCTGGTTCTGTTCCAGTTACTCTCTATCAATTTACGAGTCCATCTCAAGGTCCAAGTTTTGACTTTGAGATCTTTGCAAGGAAAAGTATCAGCCTATTTTTAAGGATGTTTGCATCCTTATGTCCCGAGCAGATCCCTAAGGTGCTGTGATCAGGGCCTACTGGCTGAGCGTCACACCAGGCTAAAGACTGAAGGAGACTTTTTTAACTGTTGCCCCCAGACTCTGGGACTCTCTAGCCCTGACCTTGAGATCTATGTTATCAGTGATCTGTTTTTAAAAAATAGCTCAACACTAATCTTTCTAAATTTGCTTTATTTATAATCTTCTTTCTAGTTTTGCTTATTCTATTGTAACAGCTTGTGAGTTTTATTATAAAATGCGCCATAGAAATAAACTTTTTACGTATTTATTTTTAACTCACTTGCAAGAGAAAAACTGAAACTCAGATAAAACTAATGAATTTAACATTAAAAGACAATGCAGTTATGGCAGCACAAAGTTTAACTCGTGGTCTAAATAAAAAATATGCGTATAATTTAAATGTGGGCTTTTTCTGAACTTTTTAAAAAACTGCTTGTATTCCATGTCATAGTTGTGCAAAATAATAAACTATTCAAAAAAATTCAGAAACATTTAGATAGCCTTGCAACATTGTTTCCTCTCCAACCGCACTCACACACCCAACCAGCATCTAAGGCATGTTATTTAAAGTTTAAAGAAGTTGTTGGCACGGCGCTGATGGTGTAGGGGTTAAGCGCGCAACCATATGCAGAGGCTACAGTCCTTGAAGCGGCTGACCTGGGTTCAAGTCCCAGACCCAGCAACATTTGCCGAGTCTCTCCCTTCTCTCTACTGCTCTTTCCTGTCTGCCTACTGTCAAAAAATAAATAAAGGCCACTAGTGCTGAAAAAATATCTTTAAAAAAAAGAAGTTGGTTACAGCGTGATGACACAGCCCACCTGGAACGGCAGTCTTTGATCCTTCTTCTGCATATCTTCACAGTTTGGATCTTGACTAGTCATCTCCTCCATAACCCTACAGAGTACAATTACAGTAAGAAAGATAAGGCAAATTTAAAGCTTGTGAGAAACATTTTAGATTTCTTTGCAACGTTTGGAAAGACCTTAGAGGTTCTAATTTCTATGGTTTCATACTGGTTTCTAAAATGTTTTTGCAAAATAATGTTTACATTCACATCAGTGTAACTCTCACTTCATGTTTTTATTTGATTTGTCTGCAAATTTGCAACAGTTCTCAGTTTCTACAGTTCTATTTATAAACAGGATTCAAAGTTTCAGGGAGGATTTAGGTAAACTATTTTGACATTCTGCTCCACTGCATGATATCATCTGATGTTCCATTTGACCTCACCATTGCCACCGCATCCCCCAGCATTAAAGCTGAATTACAGCACAGTCACATGGCCCACCATACTAGCCTTTTGATTGTTTCATAGATTTCCTGTCTTTTATCATTTTGTCCAATGCTGGTGAAGAAGCATGAAAACATTACTGCCCCCTCAACTGCACACAAACTAAATTTGCTATTCTTTCTGCAGATTAATGCAGAGTTCAAACTGGAGTGGAAAATAAAGTGGATTATATTCTGCAGTCTTTGTTTTTCTGGCTCAGAATCAGCCTGGTCAAATGCCCTGTTTAGCTTGATCAGCCTTTGCACTCCCATAAATAATGAGTTGGCTGACAGGAATTAGCAAGGACTGAGAATCTGTCTCTGAATCCTATATTTATTCCTCTCTCCATCATTTTTTGTTTTCTTTGTCTTTGTCTTAGTTTTCTGCTTCTTCGTTTTTGTTTTCTCCTTCTCATTTTGAGCCTCAGTCAGTGACCAATTCTGCTAAAGCTTGCGCTTTAATTAAATTTCCACTAAAACTCTGATGTAATGTAAAGTTTTTCTAAATTCTTTTCTAGGCTCTATTAGCAAACCACAGCAGCATTAAAGTCCTGACAGTTAATACATTTTAGAAATATTCTGTGAATATATCCCTGAAAAGAAGTGCCCATAAAAGCAAAGTTTTATGTTTTGCTGGCTGGGTGTTTTACCAGCTCTGTAAGTTGTTTTTTTTATTTGTTGGCATCTGTGAACAGTAACTCTGGCAGTATGTTTAAGTTTGTTATTCTGTGGGAAGGTTACCCTCTACCTAAGTCTCAAATCTTTGGTGGCCTCTAAGAGGTATATTTCCAGCTCCATCTTGCCATCAGCTCTGACCAGCTTCCCTCTCTCTTCTAAGGCAAAACATTCCCACAGCATGATGCCGCTACCACCTTGTGTCATTGTGAAGACAGTATGTTCAGAGGGGTTTTTGCCACTCTTCCACAAAGGCCAGATTTGTGGAATGCACGACTGACAGTGATCCTGTCAACAGGTTCTTCCACTTGAGATGACTGGAGGTTAGATTAAACAGGGATGTTCAAAGGGTGTGTTAATGCTTTATAACCGAAAGCTGCTTTAAATTTCTCCACGGCTTTCTCCCTGACCTGTCTTTCATGGTGCTTGGTCTTCATGATCCAGTTTCTTACTCCTAATGCAAACCTCTGAGGTCTTCACAGAGAAGCTGTATTTAAACTGAGATTTCGAGCAAGAAAACTTCAGTATATCCTTTTTAGAGAGCACCAACTCAAATCCACTTAGCTTCAAAAAAATACCTGAACAGATTTTAGCTGTTCCTCTCTTTTTTGTATTATTTATTGTGTTAGACTTAGGCTTTATGACTCCATACAACAATGTTTATTGTTCACTATAAGCAATACACAAACACTAAGCCAGTTTGCACAATGGGCAAAATGAGGACACCCTGTTCTCATCCAAACAGGATCAGCTTTGGGAGGATGCTATCATGTTTGACCTACTTGTGAACGTGTGCAGCTTTGCAATTCAATTTCTGATAGTGTGCTGTTGACAAGTGTTCCATGCTAAGCTGTTTGTGTTCCACCTGGGATGGAAACTTTCAGCAGCTATTATGATGAAGGAGCTTAACCTCTGTGTAATCCCACCTATGCATCATTGTTTTAACATTGATTCCACTCAGTCAACAATCACTCTCATTTCTTTTTTTTTTCTTCAGTGGATTGCCATGCATTTGACTGAATCCATCCTCAAAATACGGTTGTTTCATTTATGACAAACAAAAAAAAATACTAAACTGTAGATTTGTGTTGTACGAACAGAGAATCCATGCGAATCAAGAGTGAATGTCAAGTCTACACCATAGTTCAGGTGATAAGTTTAAGTCGTCAGCAGAGATTAACAGCAGTCATCAGGCCTCTGGCTTTTATCTTAATGATGACAAACAAGGTTAAAAATGTATGCCTATATGTTCCTCTTTCCACATCACAATCTGATTTTTCTGGTCACGTACATACATCCATTACATAACTTTTATTTGGATACAGTGCAGTGGGAAGACTATGCCCCTGCCAGATTTCTTCCGTTTTGGCTTTTTGCCACACTTAAATGTTTCAGATCATCAACCTACTATTAATAATAACAGACAAAGATAACCTGAATAATTACAAAAAGCAGTTTTCTGTCAGGATCTGCCATTTTGGGTTTTGTGTTTGTTTGCTTTCTCAGTTAGGTGTTTCTATTCCTTTGGGTTTAGTAGTTATGTTTGTTTATTCCTTCTGTCATCCTGATAGTTTTGTTCTCTCTCCTGCCCCTTAGTTTTAGCAAGTCTTTCTCCCCTCGCCTTTAGTTCCCTTGGTGGTTGCTTTCTCATTTATTTATTACTTAGAATGGTTTTCTCCTCTGGTTATTATTAGTACAGTTGTCCTTGCTTCTTTGGGTTTTCTAGTTTAGTTTCTCGCTTAGTTTCTGTGCTTGTTTACTGTTAGGTTATTTATTCTTGCTGCATTCTTCTAGCTTATTAGTTCCTTTTTCCCCTCTGGCCTAAGACCCCTTTTTGTTATTATTTACCCAGTTGGTTGTTTCCCTTAAGATTAGTTGTTCTTTCCCAGCCTAGCTCTTTAGTATAGTTCCTCTTGTCCCTGCTTTGTCTAGTTAGTGTTCCTTCCGGATTTAGCCTTGTGTTTTATGTTTAGGTTTCCTTTCCCTAGAGTTGTCTTTAGTTTAGTTTAGGTTTCCCCTCCTGTCTCTGCGTTCTCTAGCTCCCGTTTCCATAGTAACATATTCCCTCAGTTCCCAGCAGCCTGGTTCACACCTGTTTCATGTTTCCTCTGATTACCTGCCTCCCAGTCTCATTGGTCCATACTCCACTTGTCGCCATGTTCTGCAGCCCGGTCCTGCCTCCAAACCCGCAACAATGACATTTTCAAATGATAGTTTCATATATAAAAGGGAAAAGGGTATACAAATCAACATAGACCTGTGTGAGAATATAATTACCCCTCTTTTTGTATAATGATTTAATTGTCACAAGCCACACCTAAGCATGATTACAGCCAGATCTTTAGAATTAATGAAATCACAAATTTGCAGCTGAGGAGCAAAGTCATTGACAGTCAGTCTGGAAAGTGTTACAAAGCCGTTTCTAAGGCTTTGTGGCTCAAGTGAAGCACAGTGAGAGCAAACATCTACAAACGAAAAAAACAATGAACTGGGGTACAACCTTCCCAGAGTGGCTGGCCTACAAAAATTACTACAAGAACACATCAATGACTGATCCAGTAGATCACAAAATAACCCAGAACAATAATTAAAGCACTGCCAGCTTCACTTGCCTCAGTTAAGGTAAAAGTTCAAAGACAAACAGAAACAGTTGACCACAAAGAACACAAATGCCTGTCTCAGATTTGCCAAAACACATCTTTTCTGTGGACTGACAAGACAAAAGTAGAACTTGTTGGAAGGTGTGCATTGTGTCACTTTACATCTGCCATTAAACTAACACAGCATTTTAGCAAATACAACACCTTCTGCTTTTTTACTTGCACAACTTGCAATAATTGATAGAACCATTAATTCTTCTCTCTAACTGAAAATCCTGAAAATGTCCGCCTAACAGTTTATGACCCTCGCACACTTGAGTTATGGAGCAGGACAACAACCCAAAGCACTACAGCAAGTCGGCCTCCCACTGGCTAAAAAGATTAGCCAGAGGACAGTCTGTCCAACATTCCTTCGTTGTGACTGTAAAAGACTCAGTGCCTTTTAATGCAAATGCCCAATCAAACTTCACTGAGCCTCTTCCACAGGATCAAATAAGAAATTATGAACCTATGCTGCATAATAATGCTAATATTAACAGGTTGTGATAATGACTTTCAGTTCACACTAGAAAACAATTTTGTACACTTAAGCTAACATTAAGCTTTTACCTGCTAAGTAATTAGCGCAAGCTATTGCTAGCCACATTGACCCGTTGACCAAAGAATTGCTAATAAAGTCAGTATACACAGGAAACATTTAATATAGTGTTATATATTGAGTTTGAATTTAGTCATCCAAGTGTATTTTTTGGTCAATGATAGAGATGATTATTCCCCTTATTTTTTCAGTGATAGATATAATCACTTTAACCCATATTTTGGATGGAAACGTCACCAAGGGCTTACCAGAATAGTAGCTACTGCTTTAGGGTCATTTGGGGTCCCTAAAGTAGTTTTTGTCTTTCGCTTTTTTCAGAGATATATTACATAGATATTTTACAAAACTACAAAAACTGTCTCTCAAACATTTTCAATGCAAAGTTACAAACCTTTATAACTTGTGTGCTCCTGGGCAAGGTACTTACTGTAACTCCAAGTAGCTTACTGTGTATCGGTGTATGAATGTGTATGCGTTTGTGAGTGTGAATGGGTGAATGCGGCTCGAGTGTAAAACGCTTTGAGTGGTCAGTATGATTAGAAAGGAGTTCCAGTATATAAATTCAGTCCATTTACCATTTATCGCTGTGGTGTTTTCATTTGCAGGATTTTCATGTCAATAACTATCTCAGTTCATAAGGATCATATTTAGAGAGCATTTGCCTTTATTTCATCTGTAGTTCCAGTTATTTATTCACTCTCTGACCTTTTTGTATTGTTTTTCAGTGCTTTTGGTAGAGCATTGTAGCTTCATTATGTTTTATTTTAGTCTTGATTTTGCATGTCATTTGCATGGTGGGTTTTTGGTTCAAATACGGCAGAAAGGGACAAGAGAAAAATGGCATCTTACCTTAAACGTAAAACTGCAGCAAAGATAAGAATGACAGGTTTAACTTCCAAATGCCTTATCGCTATGTAACCAGATTTTATCTTGGGTATTTGACTAAACAGCGGATGCACAATTCGCCTCTTCCACACTAGCTGAACATGTAGCACTTTACAACCAATTCACCTTTAATGAAAATATGCATGTTCCCCCATTTTTCTAGAAATAAATTTAAAAAAATTGCTACTTTTAAATGTTAGAACAGGAAATTTGAGAAGTTATTTGATGTTTATATAGCAAGCATGAATGGAAAATCCCTGCGCCCTGAAACATACCATCTCTTACCATTGATTAAAATTCTGGTTCTAACTAAACCTGTAGGGTTTTTTGCATGATTATATCTTCATGACTTCTTCAGTTTGACAGTTGTAATTTTAACAGAATGACAGCTAATTTAGTAATTTTTTACTAGTTAGGGTTCAACTTGTGTCTAAAACACAGTAGTCACTTCCTACCCTTCCTTAGAGGTCAGGTGCATGTCTTGTCCATCTTGGCACAGTTCCACAGTCGTGAAGCTCGGTTCCTCCACAGTCAGCAAAGGTGACACCAGAGGGGTTGCAATAGGGGGTGTGCAGCTCCCACAGCATTCCCCCTCTGCTGTCCTCTCACAGGAGCTTGTGGCCTCCAGGGCGAAGCCTGGAAGAAGTTGGACTACCAAACCTTGAGGAATACCAGCTCAAGAGAAGATCAGGGTTTGGGTGAATGTCTAGTCTTTCTTTATCAGTTAAGGCAGCCCTTTTCTACTCTGGTCTAAATCAATATGTCCTCCCATTTGCCCACATGTGCTCCCCTCTCTCACGTATCAAACTTTCCTTCCTTTTGTCTCTTTCTCTCTCTGTGTCTCTGGATTTTTCCCTTTCCCCACCAACTGCAAGGCTTTGGAGCAGAGAAGGATTAACGTCTCTTTCGATTACAGAGGCTGCTGTGTGACGTCAGTCTGGCTTGACCGTCCCCTCTGACGAGTTGGCACACTTGGCCACTCGTACATCTGCAAAGTAAGGCCACACAACAGGCGCAAGGCCACAAGAAAGACTCGACAACAACAACAAGATGGACACTTGGAGCTTTGCACAATTAATTACGAGTCTTTGGGTCTTTCTTATCCATCTGTCCACCATCCTCATGACTCTCTCTCTCTCTGTGTTGCCAACTGTGCATCCCTCCATCTGTGGATTTAGATTTGGACGATTCATGGAATTAGCGCAGGGGATCAAGGGCTCAGGCGTGGGGAAGGGATATGTATATATATATATATAACAGGCAGCAACTGTTGCTAAACAGGCAGCGCATCACAAACTGCAATGAGTAATGCCATCTGTATGCTAACTTGATGGACTGTAAGCAGAACAAAGACGGTGGAACATAAAAGGTGTTCTGTCCCTGTTAAACTTTAATAACATTTTTAATTAGGAAAAAACGGAGAAGCTGTCCTGCAGATAATATCTTGCATTCACAGTTATCAGTTTGAATTCAAGATGCTTAAAAACATGTTGCTGAATCCATGAGACCAATAGAAAAACAAAGAATTCATATATTCTTATATATTTACTTAATTTGCAGTTTTCTTTTGTTACAACAGTCGTATGCAATAAATTAGAATATGTGTTCCTATGAGACCTGTTTAGGTACCTCTTGAAAATAGCCTTTAAGCAGGTATTAAACATACTTTTAATTAAGACCACATTTCATTAATAAAAATGTTTTGTATTGGTCTGGTGTAATATATGAATCTTAAATGTCATGTTTTTTTATTAGCTGTAAGCAGAAAATCATCATAATTAACAGAAACAAAGGCTTGAAAACATCAGTCTGGCTAAATCTAATGTTTCACTTAGTGAATTGAATTGAAACAAATTAACTTTTGAATAATGTAATTTATTAAATATGACTGTATACATATGACTGTGCCACAACTGTTAGCATTGTTGCCATGCAGCAACAAGGTCCTGATTTCAAATACCTGCAATGGCCTTTCTGCATGCAAGCCTTCTTAGACATCTTGAGTGTAGCTTAACATATTTAGGACAATACACTAAGAGATGTCAACAAACATCAGTCTTACATATAAACTTAGTATAAAAAAGGCTATCAGCTTGTGAGGTGCTTGAACTTAAAGGAGGTTAAAGGCCTGGTTTATTATTTATGTACTAAATAAAACATTTTGATTGGTTTTCGTTCAATGTTCCCTTATTTTTAAAATCTTGTTCTGTACGTGTGTATAGTTTTTTTAGTTTTCTGCGAAAGCTATAAATAGAAATGATATGCAAGTGTCATTTAAAATTGACACTTGTTCTGATCCTTTAGAGATATTTGTCAAAACAACCACAAACTCACCACAAACTCAAAACCTCCCTTTTTTTTGTGTCGTCCTCCCTCCAGTGGGAGGCGCTGTTTCAGATTGCAACATAACCCTCACCCTGCTTTACATGCTGTTTTTGAACTGTAGCGACTCTGTCAAGAGACATAGCGGCTTTTATCAAAATTTTCAGGTTCTTTCTTTTAGTAAATCCTTTTCAGATGGATTTAGAGGGTGGATCATACGAGCCGGGATTTGTTGGGATACGATTTTGTCAGGAATGGTGAGTCTCAGACCGAAAATACATTAAAGGAAGTTGAATTAACATGTTAGCTAGGTGAAGTGTTATTAAGTTGTTTTCTACATAAAGACTTTCCTATTGAATGAATAAAAACCGCAGTAATGTTATCCCTTCTTTCAGTAATAACATGTTGTACCCAAAGGAAGACAAAGAGAACCGCATCCTGCTGTATGCGGTGAGTATTTGGTCAGAAACTAGCGGCTCGTTTGTTAGCATACAGTTGGGAAGAGTAGAAAACCCAGACTGACGTTTGTTTACCAGTTTCCTGTAGACTTAGCCGCTTATGGAAATAGTAAAGCCACATGGATATTTTTTAGGGATATGGACAGTGAGGTGGGATTTGATGTGTTTAATGTTATGCAGAAAAAATAAGCTACAGCTTTTTGAGATTTTCAGGATAATTACCCTAAAACTACATCTAACTGCAAATTCAAATGCCATGCAACTTTTAAACATCTATTTATAGAGTTTCTAATAATAATAGAAGGGTAGTTTGAATTATTTTTAACATGCATTAAGATTATTGTCTGTTATTATAACACGTTTTCCTTTCTTACTGAACCTACAGTGTAGAAACTGTGACTATCAGCAAGAGGCTGACAACAGCTGCATCTACGTCAACAAGATCACCCACGAGGTTGAGTATGTAATAAGAAAGATGTTATAATATCTACTATATATCTGTAAATATGTGGCAAGATCACTCTTCTACCTCTTCAGTACTTCTGGTTCTTTTATTTCAGCTTGTTGGAGTTTTTGCCATGAACTTTACTTCTTGCAAAAAACTCCCCTGACTTTTGACTCTATCAAAGCTGTCAAAAAAAGCACAATAATTGAGTATTAGCCACCTTACTTTACAATTAATTTGGATGTTTTTGATGCTCTATTTGGTTAGCTAATGAATAACATTTGAGCCCTGTTAGAGTTTTTTTTTTTTCTTAATTACCCAGAGTTTATCCTGTGGTATGTAATGACATTGCTTTATTGGATCAAGACAAGCTTTTAGTTAGAGAAATCTTTTGTATTTTTGTGCTTGTCTTTTCTATATTGATGTATTATATAATGTTTTTCATGTATGAACTTGGCTTTACGATTTGTTTTTTTTTGTTTTTTTGTAAAATGAATATTTACAATTGAAGTTGCATGATGGGACATTTCACAGTGATTGCTGATTTGAGTACAGCAGATCTGGTGTGTAAAACATTATTTTGAAAAACCTTTAAAGGATTTAAAATATTTAAGTTCGACTGCAGAATGTAACGTTTTAAATGTAATGACACAAATTTAACGACTGCACTTTTAAAAAAATATTTCTCCAATATTATTCCACATAAGCAAATACTACCTCATGTTCTAATCTATCATTTGTGGTCTAAAATTATTGATTGCCCTGACCCAAGCTTGTGATTTCTCCTCAGTGAACTGACACAAATCATCGCTGATGTAGCCCAGGATCCAACGCTGCCAAGAACAGAGGATCACCCCTGTCCAAAGTAGGTGCTCACCTTATCCATTTCATCTTTAATCATTTGCCACAATTCCCACAAGAAAACTGACAATTAAGTGTATACACTTTAGTAATCAAACTATGCAGACACTAGCAAATGTGATGGGAAGTCATACTAAATTACACATGGGGCTCCCGCTTGCTTTTACAATGTTTTCCTGCAGAAGAAGCAAGGAAACATAACTGGCGAATACCTCATGTTTAAAATACCATGGACAAGAAACGGCTTTAATAGCAATATTGATTGCAGTTATGAACAACATTTACTGATTAGAAATATCAGTAATTTTCTGAAAATCGCTAGACAATGATAAAGCCATGTATCACTATATTTATCCACTTGCATGTTAAACAAACTCCTGAATGATCGTGATCGGCTTAAAGAGCATTTCCACACGCAAAATGCGAAGGGAACTCAAGGGATTTGGGACTGAACAGCTGAAAACCACTAATCAGTGAGGCTAACCAGAAAAAAATGCTTCTTTTTTTGGGCCAGGCAGTGTATTTCTAGCTCCTTTGCTATAATAATTAAAGAAATGTATATATTTAATATTGATGTTCCTGTTGGACAAAGAAGAAGAATGATATACTGCCCCCTAAAGCCATCCTTATGTCACACAATCCCTCTAAAACACGAAAGGCAAGATTTTGACAACAGCAAGTGGGTTTTATTGCAGTGCCATTTTAACATTTGCTTATTGCTTGTTACTTCCCAGATGTGGTCACAAGGAGGCAGTGTTCTTCCAGTCTCACAGTATGAAGGCTGAGGTAAGAATTCCCATAAAGACGGTCTTTTTGACCTTTTTATAGTTGATGCTGTTGTCATATTTCAATCTTTTACAGTCAGTAGCCATGCTAACTGTAGCATCAATGTTTTTGCACATCACAAAGCTGCTCTTGTTCAAACACCAATCACAAATAGGGAAGAGGAGATTTTAGAAACCTATTTTAATGTTAATCCTCAATAAAAATCCATTAAGACCCTTAATGCAGTTTTTTAGGTGTTAATCGAAGTAATCAATCCTTTTAAATACAAACTGAATATATTTTCATTCTGTGTTTTGCCCCTTCCCAGGATGCTATGCGTCTGTATTACGTCTGCACGGCCCCTCACTGCGGACACCGATGGACAGAGTAGCAGGAAGAGGTCCATCACATGTATCTATTATATTGCTAACGGCAGGTTTTTAATCCTAGCGTTTCAGCGACTCCTAAACAGTCCAAGTAGGAGCCATGAGATGAGACTTGCTTTTTTGATATAGTCGTTTTCTAATTGACAACCACTGTTTGAACAGAATGTGTTTAGCGGTGGTCAGTTTCAGTCGTGTCCTGTTAGATTTGTTAGAAGAATTGTTTTGTCTGTATTAAAACTCCCTTTTGAAAAACAATCCTCCTAAATTTTTCCGCTGGTTTCATTTCCCCTCAATGCCTGCTCAGTGCTTTTGTTTACACAAACCATGTGGGGTCCGGCTTTGCTTACGTTCTATGTATGATGAAGAGACAAACTGTTTGTTGTGAGGGGAGGTTGCTGAGAAGCACTGATAATACATCATATAACCTGGATAATTTAAAAAAAAGAATTTGGTGCGCAAGTTTATTTTAGATTTTCTTTAATCCGGACAGGGTTGAAATTATACATCTCAGATATATATGTACACCCCAATGATCTATGGATGAATGGCATTTGAAGCTATGTTTTTTTTTTTTTTTTTGAAGCCATAAACAAGCTTCTGACATGATCCTGCTTAGATTTTTGAACCCTCTTCTTTTCAGTGGTAGAAGCCATTTAAGTTGATTGGTGTTCTGGCCTGGACCTGGCTTTTAATCGTAGTCTAAACATTTTTAGTACTTTCAAAAGTGGATTAGTTGCTTCATGTGAGCCTGCTTTTTCCATACCAGAACCAGTTAGATGTGTCTTTGGGAACATTGTCCTGTTGGAACACCAGGTTGTGTAAGTTTCAACCATGAAGCTGTTTATTTTAGAAGAAGTTAAACATTTAAGAGCTAATTCTCCATATTTAATAATCTGCCTACTTTGTTTACCAGTACCACTGCATAATGCTGCCACCACAATGTTTTTCTTGCATTTTAAAGCCTCATCTTGACTCTTCTCAACATTCTTCTTCTCATTTTGGATAAATGACTCGTTTGTCTCATCTGACCACAAAACCGCTCTCATGTGGCCTGTCCAAAGGGGCAGCTGCAAATTCCAGTTGTACTCGAAGGTGGCGATTTTCTTGGTTGGAGCCCTTTCAGTCCGTGGTGATTTAATTCAATTCAATTCAGTTTATTTATATAGCGCCAATTCACAACACATGTCGTCTCAAGGCACTTCACAAAAGTCAGGTACATACATTCCAATTAATCTTAATCATTGAACAGTGCAGCCAGATTCTGTTATTCAAATTGGATAAAAAGTTGTTCTATCTAAGGAACGCAAGCAGATTGCATCCAGTCAGTGACTTGCAGCATTCACTCCTCCTGGATGAACATGTAGAGACAGTGGACAGTCACTGGCGTTGACTTTGCTGCAATCCCTCATACTGAGCATGCATGTAGCGACAGTGGAGAGGAAAAACTCCCTTTTAACAGGAAGAAACCTCCAGCAGAACCAGGCTCAGTGTGAGCGGCCATCTGCCACGACCGACTGGGGGTTAGAGAGAACAGAGCAGAGACACAAAGAGAACAAAGAAGCACTGATCCAGGAGTCCTTTCTATGGGAAGGAAAAGGTAAATGTTAATGGATGTAGCTCCTTTAGTCGTTTCACCTAGAAAGAAGGAACAGATAAACTCTGAGCCAGTTTTCAAGGTTAGAGTCTGAAAGAGAGCACATAGAGTTAGTTACAGTAAAAGCTCAGTCAGTAGCCATGTCTAGGAGAGAGAAAGGGTTAAACACTGAAAGACAGGGCCAAGTGGATCATCGGTAGAGGGCGAGCACCAAGTTGTTGCCAGCAGAAGCCCGGAGGATGCCCCTCTCCAGAAAGGTGTCACAGGTAGACACAGAGTCAGGCCAGGTGTAGCTTCTAGGAAGAGAAAAGAGAGAGAACAAAGTTAAAAGCTGAAATAACAGCAAATAATGCAAAATTGGAGAGTAGTGTGAGAATGTAGCGAAGAGGGTGAAAGTGGTCATTATGTCCTCCAGCAGCCTAAGCCTATAGCAGCATAACTACAGAGATAGTTCAGGATAACCTAAGCCACTCTAACTATAAGCTTTATCAAAAAGGAAAGTTTTAAGCCTAGCCTTAAAAGTAGACAGTTTGTCCATCTAGAGCCCACTGATGGCCATTGTTATACTAAAAACCACAACGATTGGGATACCTCTCTCTATCAGATTGACCATAACCATTGGAAAAGAGAGGGGGTCATACAGGTAGCAGAAATGGAGGGTGTGTTTGCACCTCAACCATAACTGAGCCGGTTTAGGCTAAACCTGATTCCCCCTTACTCCATCCAACAAGGGGAGAAGAAGACGGAGCTAAAATAAGGAAGATAGGTCAGGATAACCTAAGCTACTCTAACTATAAGCTTTATCAAAAAGGAAATTTTTAAGCCTTGCCTTAAAAGTAGACAGGGTGTCCGCCTCACGGATTAAAACTGGGAGCTGGTTCCACAGGAGAGGAGCCTGATATCTAAAGGATCTGCCTCCCATTCTATTTCTAGAGACTTTAGGAACCACCAGTAAACCTGCAGTCTGAGAACGAAGTGCTCTGTTAGGAACGTATGGAACAATCAGATCTCTGATGTATGATGGAGCTAGATCATTAAGGGCTTTATATGTGAGGAGTAGAATTTTAAATTCTATTCTGGATTTAACAGGGAGCCAATGAAGGGAAGCTAAAGTAGGGGAAATATGATCTCTCTTTTTAATTTTCATCAGAACTCTTGCTGCAGCATTTTGACTCAGCTTTTGACTCAGCTGAAGGCTTTTACTCCATTTTGTGGACATCCTGATAGTAAAGAATTACAATAGTCCAGCCTTGTAGTAACAAATGCATGGACTAGTTTTTCAGCATCAATCCTGGACAGGATATTTCTAATTTTGGCAATGTTCCGGAGATGAAAGAAGGAAATCCTAGAAACCTGTTTAATATGGGATTTAAATGACATGTCCTGGTCAAAAATAGCACCAAGGTTTAAAGCTCCCTTCACTGTGGACAGTAACACTGATGTTTCATCAGTTTCCAGTTTATGGTGGGTTCGAGACCTTAGGGGTTCCTGTTTAGTTCTTGAACATTCTAATTGGACACAGCTGGGTTTTCTACAAGGTCATGGAACATAAGCACACATCAAAACTGGTTTTAATAGGTAAAGCTGGATAACATTAAGCTTCTGGGCTGAGCTGCTCAAAGCTCTGACTTCAACTCTGTTAGAATCTTGTGGATTATGCCTAAAACTCATGGAACTTCATCAGTTCTGCCAAGAACTGAATAATAATTCTGCCAGAAGCTAGTTGATGGCTACAAAAAGTTTGTGGTTGAAGTGCCACTCTCCAAGGGACATATCAGTAGGGGGTTTATTACCTCCACCACAGAGGTTATGTTTTTGTTGGTGTTGGTTTGTCTGCCTGTTTGCAAAATGTCTTGAAAAGTTTTGAATGTATTTTGCTGAAATTTTCAAACAAGGTGTGTATCAGAACAAGGAAGAGATGGTTAGATTTTGGTAGTGATACGGAGCACCATCTGGATCCTGGATTTTTTTTTTTTTTTTTTTTTTGAAGGATTCGTTATCATTGCCAGACAATAGTGTGACAACTTGGTAATTCCCACATGGTTCCTCACCCTGTCAGCAGCTGACACGCAGTAGCGTTGGCAGAGGTCTGCGCTCTCAGAGTGCTTTTCTAGTTTATTTATTTGATCCTGTGTGTCTTAGAGAACTCCACAATAAATTTGATTTTGTGCACCCCGTCTTTGTTTTCAAAAGACACTGAAGCTGTATGTTTTATAATAGTTGTAACCTGAAAAGAAACCTGATCAAATGCATTAATTAAAACTCAAAAAATGACTTTCATGCATTGAATGCTTGCACAGTGGGAAAAATAAGTTACTGATACACCAATGTTTCCTGTAGTTCCTGACCAGGTTTGGACACACTGAAGCAGCACTGAGCAGCACAGGGGAAGGTGAGTCCAGCCCAGGGGTAGAACGGTGTGAGGGGCTTGAGTTTAAGCTGTTTACTGAACTGTAGCGATAAACATTGTTTTTAATCTACAAACTGTGGTTTCTAAAATGCAGCACTGAATGCTACTCTGTAATTGGCACATTTAAAGAATACATAATCACCTGAATTTAGAAGCCACTAATACAACCAAGGGAAATTCAGAGCTGTGAAGAAACAGCCATGACTGTACAAGCAAAACTACTCTGGATTTTTCTGCATTAAGATTTGCAAATCATGGCTGAGGGTGTCTGGTTAGGATGTAAAATGAATGTCCATCAAAGACTAGTGTTTTCCGTAATAATGATTTATGACTTCCCACTCACTCACCACAAATAAATGGACCAAAAATGTGCAGTGGATGAAACTGCAGAAAGAAGAAAAGGAAGTCTGGGAAGATGTTGTTGCTAAAAAACCAAAGCCAGAAACTGACGTCGGATGCATGTGACTTGCAACGAATCAGAAACTGTTTTGAGTTTTTCAGCTCTGTTCACTGCTGCAACCACAAATGCATACAAGCAGCATTTTGCTGCCACCAGCATGTGTAGCCATAGAGGTGTTTTTTTTAGGAAGTATGCATTGTTAGTTTTCATCCACACATAGGATTTTGCATGTATACCAAAACGTTAATTTTTGTTCCCATCTGAAGAAATAACATTTTGTGTTCCCTACCTACATTTCACTGTCAGTATTTTAGGCAAAACTGTTCAATTTTGATATCATCCAACCAAATCTTCCACATGTCTGCCTTGTTCCCTACATGGCTTTTGGCAGTCTGCAAAATGGGCTTTTTATGTCTTTCTGCCAAAAATGTCTTTCTTTTTGACAGTCTTTCATAAAGGTCATATTTCTGGAGTGCACAACTAATAGTTGTCCTTCCAACAGGTTCTCCTACCTGAGTTCTAGATCTCCGCAGCTCCTCCAGAGTTATGGAGGACCAGTTGTCTGACCAATGCTCTCATTGTCCAGCTTATCAGTTCACAGCCATATCCTGTCAGGTTTGCCAGTGTGCCATACTTTCCATTTTCGGACGTCAGATTGAACAGTGCTCAGTGAGATATTCAAAGTTGGGATATTGTTCCATAGCATAGCATTTTCCATCATTTTCCATCTTCAAAATGCTTTTTATTGATGTTCTCTAAGAAACCTCTGAGACCTTTGCAGTACAGCTGGATTTATATTGAGATTAAATTACACATATGTGGACTCTACAAATTAGTTGGTTGCACTGAATTTCATTGAGGGGTATCAGAGCAAAGAAGCCTGTTTAAAAACACACTTTCTGATTTGTGAAACATTTTTATGCATCCTTTCACTTTTCAGTTATCCACTACTTTGTCTTGGTCCATCACATATAATCCCAGGTGAATATGTTGAAGTTTGTAGTTCTAAAAAGGTCAAGGGGTGTGAATACTCTTGTCAGGTACTGTATGATCACTGGTTAATTCAGCAGAACATTGAACTGTAGTGTGTGGGTTTACCTGGCCTGCCCAAAAAATTTGAAAAGGGTTAAAGAAGAAAAGATATTTTACCCTTTTCAGAACCTTCCTTGTCTTTCCGTAAAGTGTTTTCCCTGAATGATCACAAAAGTATTCTGACAACTAGCTCATTAAAGAGTCACACCAATTCCCGTCTGGTTTCCTACGGAAAAACAAACATCTCAATATTTCAAAATAGCAGGAACTGATTTACTGTCAAAACTCCGAAGCACTTTTGAAATCCTATCTGATGTGTGAG
The DNA here is from genome assembly GCA_036173005.1 of Crenichthys baileyi. Classification (NCBI taxonomy): domain Eukaryota; kingdom Metazoa; phylum Chordata; class Actinopteri; order Cyprinodontiformes; family Goodeidae; genus Crenichthys; species Crenichthys baileyi. Next base: position 964,470 of record JAHHUM010001160.1, on the reverse strand, counting down.
AACAAAATTGCCAGTGTTTCAGCCCATGTGTGATGTTAAACTACACTTCCTCCTTTTTCCAGCATGTATATTCCGACCAGCTGGTTGTGCAATTGTATGACTATTGCCGTGCCATCTGCACCTGTTGGAAAATGACCTATTTGCGTGCAACAACAAAGAAAGTGTGAGATGTAGTTTCCATAACCACGCCCTCCTGAACAAACTGATAAGAGACACGCTTCCTGGTCAGTCTTCACATCTACAAGCTGCTGTGTACAGCCTCATGAAGCAAACAGGTATGTAAACAGATACTGGTCACTGGTAATTCTATGCTTTAAAAAAAAAAGACCTGTGATTTTAAGGATCTCTTGATCTTCAAACGGCTTTTCAGCAAACATAGTTTCAAGGCAACAGTGGGGAGCAGCCGCCCCAAAACAAAAGGAGAGTCTGGAAGGTCCAGCCAAGAAAGTTGTGATACACCACACTGCCCTCCAGAGCTGCAAAGGTCTGTCAGAGGGCAAGGACCGGCTTCGGAGCATCCAGAGGCTTCATATGAAGGAAAGACACTTTGATGACATTGGGTATAAGTGAGTATCTTTTGCATTTAATGTCCTGAAAGTTAAAGGAATAGACTTTTCACATAAATATATGTTTCTCACAATGTTTGTTTTTTGTTTTTTATAGTTTTCTTATTGGAGGAGATGGCAGTGTGTTTGAGGGCCGGGGCTGGGGTGTGATGGGGGCGCACACCAAAGGCCACAACCGTGACTCCCTGGGCATTGCTTTCATGGGCAATTTCAACAGTAAGCACTCCGTTTGACTACAGCAACCACACCATGTGTCAACAACAGGACAAAAAAAGAGATGTTAAACTGATGACTAATCTCCAAACCATGTGAATAATAAAGCCTTCTTCTTGTTGTGATTTCAGATGACACACCGAGCAAAGAGGCAATATTGTCAGTCAAACAGCTGCTGATGTCTGGGGTTTTGGAAGGCTTCATAGAACCACAGTTTGTCCTGTATGGGCACAGAGATTTAGGAACTACAGAATGCCCTGGAAAAAATCTGTATGCTGCACTATCAAAACTGAGGAGCTCAAGAAAACATTTCAGAGAAGGACAGGAAGGGGACGTCTAAACCATGAACTTCTTTCAACCCTTCACCGACCATTTCCTAATCCAACAAATTGAACTTTATATCATGAGGGTAGAACTTATTATTTTTTCTTTACTGCTGTCAAAAAAGCCCTGGCCTTTTCATAGCAAGGACTTCAATATAACCTTGACACCATGATGTGAGCAGCAAATCCTTTAAGTCCTGGAAGTTGTGAGGTGGGGGCTCCATAAAATGAGCATGTTTATCCAACACAACCTGCAGGTGCTCAGTTGGATTGAGATCTAAGGAATCTGGAGGCCAACACTGTTCCTGAATAACTTGCTTTGTGGCAGGGTTACATTATCATGCTGTAAGAGCCCACAGCCAGCAGCGTATACTGTTTTAATGAAAATGTGTAAATGGTCTGCAACAAAGCTTGGGTAAATGATACGTGTCAAACTAACACCTATCCATGTGGATGGCAGGACCCAAGGTTTACCAGGAGAACATTGCACAAAGCACCACACTACCTCCACTGACTTGCCTTCTTCCTCCATCTGGGAGCCATTTGTTTCCTAGGTGACAAACATGAACTTGGACATCCACATGATTTAAAGGAAGGCCAGGCTACCTTCCTTCGTTGCTATGTGGTCCAGTTCTGGTTCATTAACTTCTTCAGAAATTTGAGCAACAGTTGCTTCTTTGGTTGAGTCGAACCACATCAGCCAGCACTCACTCACCTGTTACCTGTTTGCCACTATTCCCTGTTGAAAGATACTGACCACTGCAGACCTGGAACACCCCTCAAGCGCTACAGTTTTGGAGATGCTCTGACCCAGTGAAACTTAGATATCACAACTTAGCTTTTGTCAAATCCATTCATATTCTTACACCTGACCATTTTTTCTGCTTCTGACACACCAACTTTGAGGACAAAACGACCACTTGCTGTTTAAGACATTCCACCTACTAACAAGTGTCATGATGAAGAGATAAATTGTGTTATTCACTTTACCTGTCAGGCGTCATAATTGTGTGCCTAAACGGTGTATTATACCTCAACCAGTTTGACGCCTGTAAGATAGGATCTTCACCACCAGAGGGCGCCATGACAAAGGATGAGACAAAAAGAAGCGCCGTGTCTGCGTCACCGAACCCAGCCATTTTACCTTGACTAACTACTTGAGTCTATGCGCAATATGGGTATGAAGTGCAATTCAGTGATTAAATTCAACATAAGTGCCTGCAAAAATGAATGTGTATATTTTTGTTTTGACGTGTTGTAGTTTTTCAAATAAAAATCCAAATCCTTTTTGGATCATTGTAGGATTATTTTTCATTCCTTGTTTGTTGTTGTTTTACTTCAGCGCTTCACCCAAAAAAAAACAGTGCTCAAATTTCACCTTCTGGACCACAAATACAGCTCAATTAAAAAAGAAGTTTTGGGGGAGAAACGTGCTGTTCTCAAGGTGTCGCTGAGAAATCATCCCAAACAAGATGTGAATTCAAACGAAAGAATGAGGAAAAACATCCCAGAGGATTACAAGTGTTAGGGCAACGCTGCGCCCTTTCTGCAGGGCCAAAAGCATTCCTGACAAGCGTCAACTTGCGCAGCAAGAAAGGGCCCTGTGTCAAAAAGACTGAAAGCAGGAGCAAATTGCATATGTAATTACAAACGTTATTACGGATATCTGCGGATGCATGGTTCGGGTAAGTTGAGCAGTGGTTCTGACTGATGAAAACAAACAAGCTGACACGATCAATTAAATCCAGTTTCAGTGCGACGGATGGTTAAGGATTTTTTTATCCAACTTTTTGTACTGTTTTTAGAAGAAACCGAATTATTATTTAGCATCTGTCACACAATAAAGATATTTGCGCTTATAATCGATCCTGGATTTTTAAGATTTCTAGAAGCTCTTATTGGCATTTTTGACAGATAACCCAAGCCAAGAGTTACTAGTAGTTTTGATCACAATCAAAAGCTCACCAAAAAATTACTTTTTGCATATAGAATGGAACGACTGGGTGCAAAGCTTAGTTTAATCCAGAGGCAGGTCTGAAAGATGGGGGCTTAGCGCCCAGAGTTGCCATGCAAAGCCTGACCAGTAAACCTAAACAATCTTCATTATTAATTATTATCAATCATTATTAAGTCATTATTATTAATTAGAAGGTTTTGTAAGGGGTGACCAGGAGGACATTATAACTTTATAATCTTGCCATGGCACACCACAACATCATAGTCCTTCTTAGGACAACTTATTGTTCCGAATTTTAGTGTTTTCTAGAACCTATATGCCCAAACTATACATAGTTTGGGCAAATCATACAAAACGGGACACTATGAATGACAAAAAAAAATCAGGCTAAATCAAGTATATAACAAATAAAACAACGTTGCAACTAATCAAAATCCGAAGTTCCCTGAATTAAATTTGAGCATAAAAAAATATTTGATTAACTTTCTTTTTGCCTGCTGTCCTTCCACCTTTCATCCCAGAGTTCTTTAGAATATGAACGGCCTAAATGGTTAAGGGGGAGTATGTTGGGCTTCTTGTTCATGAAACAAAAAATACCAGAAAATATATTCATGAAAGAAAGTCCCAGATTTCGTGTTTATTTATTTGTTTGTTTGTTTAAAATGGGACAATGTATATGAATTAACATGAGCAAAGGTTCATATGTAAATGCAAGATTTAGCCATAAAGGCTAATTTTCATCCACATGTGTGAGGACATCAGTATGATTTGGTCTTTAGCAGGTTCTAAAACTATTTAAATGTAACCTCATGTGTACAAAAGCACACAACAGCTTAGTTTAGATGACAGAATAGAACAGAAATAGATAAACAATAACAACATACATTTTTTTAATAATTAAAAGTTGTTTCAACTCATATTGGTTATTTTGTACAAAGTGCATCTATACATTGACTTCCTACAGCCATTATTTATTGAATTGTTCTATTTCAAGAGATTGTCTTTTTTTTTCTGCGTTGTCCATATTACATCAGAAATGCACCACATAAGCAGTTCGGTTTCCTTTTTTGCTGTTTATGTTGGAGTTGTGCATACTGCATCTAACTCTTTTTTGCCAAATTCTGAAGTGCACAGATTATTGGAGAATTAAGGAGAAGGTGAGTCCTTCCCAGGGGTAGAAGGGTGTGAGGGGATTGAGTTTCAGCTTTTTACGGAAGTGTTATAATTGCACCTATAGTTCACCTATCAGTCATGCAGACTGACAGTGTGAACCTTTATTTCTCCCCAGGTTGTGGTGTCCGCTGTAGCACAGTTTAATTGTGATTTGTGTTTGGCATTGTGGTACATAGTGTTATTTTTCATTTTGCTCATAAATTAAATTTAGAATTAGTAATTTAGAATGATTAACCAGGTTTGCAAAAAGTGACAAACACTGACAAACCAACAAGGAGGATCCTGTTTAACAGGTTGTTTTTGGTGCATAATTTACATTTGGTTTGCGCTTCCAGAATGAATCCAGACTGTCTGAAGAAGCCTGATAATGCATGCAAATTGCTTGTGAGATGAGTCATATTTGGATAAAGTAACTATTATGAAAAGCATTTATAGGGAAGGAACCCTGAACCCAGAGCCAGCCCAAAGTTTCATGGGCCCTTGAGCAGGATTTGATTTGCGGCCCCCTCCCAGTTAAGCCTATTACCTACCAGTCACCAAAGCCACTCTAGACTCTCATTTAAACTCAACATGCATTATCATCTGGACATTTACCACTATTTGTCTTACAGTTAGTTAACTAGTGGGCCAAATAAATTTTAAAATTCCTTAAATTGGCTGTAAAACCAAATTGGTTTGTGTGACAATCTGATCAGTTTTTTATTTAATAGATTAATTGCACTTGGGATAAAGTGTTTTAGAATGAGAACTGTAAAAAATGTTTTGTTTGTGTGTGCGCATGTGTGTATGACTGGTGGTGCGGCCTTCAAGTTTTGTTAGTCAGGAAGCAGGAGGCCAAGTTTAATCGGTTGTTCTTCAAAGCAACCACAGTAAATCAGGAATTGTTTGTTGAGATTCCTTTGAAAATTGTTACACTGGGGCTCATTTATTAAAAACTGTAGATGTGGGTGCAGAAATTGTTGTAAAATATGTTCAAGTTGTGATTTATGAAGCCATGTGTTTATACACCAATCCCAACACAGGAAACAGTCTGTTGTTGATAAAGCTGATGGTTCAAAACCATGGTGACTGAAATTCTTATTCATATCTTTTCATCGTTTGGATGATCTCACCCGCAGGATTTGCAACATTAATAAACAAAAGACAGTCAAACATTTTTTTTCTTTCATGCTGAAGTGACGTCATCCCAAGAGACAGATAGTGAGACACACAGAGACTCAAACAAAACATGTAACATAGTTTTGTATGCTATTAAGTCTCTGTAAATGTGTAATATCCTGCTATTTTAATCCAATTCTTCTCAGTATTCAAGTATTTAAAACTCACATAGTAGGAAAGCTAGATGATGTTTGTCCATATCAGTTTATTATACTGCATAATCATCATTATGATCATCAGATTAAAACCAAATGTCCAGCAAAACACTGCGAAGAACTCCACAGGCCAAATGAGGTTACACAGTTTCTTGGTCATACAGCAGAGTTCCCCCATTGGATCCAGGGCTCACCCACCTCCCCTTTAGTACCCTCAAAGTACCGCTCCACCGCTCCATAATGGCCCATGTCCAAATGTGAGCTTCCTGATATCTCATGAAAGATTCCACTGTCGACAAACCCCAAAGTGGAGAGCACCTGAACAGATATGGAGCTAAAGGTCCAGCTTTTCCTGCTTTAAATGCGATTCTAAATTTTTGCATTGCTTCATGACTTATGTTTGAAAACTAAATCGGCTTAATAGCCATTGATCACTGCCTAAAAACCTATTCAATCCAAGAAACCTTTGCCTTCTGTGTGCAAATACACACAAAGTAACCAACACCACAAATCTCTGTTTAAACACAGCACTATTTCATGTTTAGTGCAAATGATCAACAATTTATCCCAAAGTCATACAGTGACATTGTATTACATATAGAATGAACTGAGGAAGAACATTTCTTATTTCAAGAGCTAAAAGCTCTTTTTCATTAGCACTCTATTTCCTGTCAAATAAGGAGGCAAGTGTACGGTTTCAGAAATGTCCACTCATGTCTCAGATAACATAAAAATGACTGCAATGATACAACTTTATGCGCCTATTGGAACATTTCTGCAATCACCCTCTCTGATCTTCAAAGTCAACTAATCATGAATCAAATAAAATCCACAATAAACATATCACCTGACATTTTGTGGTTAATTGTCATTTTTGAACCAGAATTTACAAACACAGTGCTTTGAAAAAGCATCCCAAACCCCGGCCGGAGGAGAGAGAAAAGTTGTGAATAAAATTGGATATATTGCGCATTCTGTTTGTTTTTAGACGAGAATGTAGTTGTGTAAACCTAAAATATCTGATCAGTTTGTCAAGTTATCACTTAATCGCACAAATGCGCCAAATACCCTCTCGCCTCGCCAGCTGTCAGCTGACCGGGTGGTTGAGGTGCGCTAAACCCCGAGAGAACAGCTGACTCCCGGCACATTGTTTTCAAAATCCCGCCGGGTTTCCGCAATAGGTGGAAGCTAAACAGATATAATTCAGTCAGATTAAATCTAATGTTAATGTTTGGTTTATTTATTATAATAATAATAATTATTATTATTATGCTCTGCAAATTAGCTAATTTAAACTTTGTTCCTAAAGTTAATATGTTAGTGTTTAAGTTGTTGAAAGCTTTACAAATAAATTAAATAAATGGTATTTGTCATCAATGTATTTTATCTAGTGTTAGATTTTTATATCTATGAACACAAAAAATATTTTTAACATTTTAAATTGCTGAATAATGAACAAGATCATAAAACAATAACATTTTAAAACAAAAGAGCATTATAAGCCATCAGCAATATGTAAAAGGGTAAATAAAAACCGTGTAGTCATTTACAGTAGAGACTGCATTATTAACCTTCAGGCTCCATTTGTTTGGCTTCACAGCTCTGCTTTACGCTAACACGGTTGCTAGGCAACAGAAGTTAAGCTGAGGTAAGGGCAAGAGAAACGCAGACTGACGTAACACCGGCGGCACACTATGCTAATCTAGCATGTTTAGCTAATAGCTACAGGTAGCATAAGTGTTACTGTTTGACCATCATTTGTTTACATGACACTTCTTATAGATGTTCATTTGACTTGGTGATTGACATCCGCCAAGCTCATGTATGCTGCACTGCTCCAGCTCAACATGCAGTAAAGGAAGTTTAAACTGATATGAAACGTAAATCGATGAATCTGTGTTTGATTAATCTGTGGCTATCCTCAAGGACCCGGATTTGTGACTCAAAAAACTGAATTTTGAAACTGAAATTGAATTACAGACCTGGAAGTGAAAGTAGTCAAAATGAATTTTTAATACAACGAAATACATTTTAAAACCAAATGAATCCAGTTTCAAACCATATAATTCAGTTTCAGTTGAGTAAAATTCATTTTCAAACCAATGCATTTAATTTCAAAGAGGGGTAGAGATTAATGTCATTAACTAATAGCTGAACATTTTCTTTCAGGACTTCCTGCTAGAGGGAAGCATTTATGGTTCCAGCAGTTGCCCGCTGTGGTTCACTTATTTCCCAAAGCCTTAGAAATGGCTTGATAACCTTTTCCAGACTGATAGACGTCAATTTTTGGCTCAGCTGTGAATTTCTTCATATCAGGGCACGATATTGTTGCTACTTGATATGTTTTAGTTCTAAATCTGGTTTGGGTGTTGCTAGCAACAGTTAATTCATGACTTAATAAGGAGGGGCTATTACTCTTTTAAATAAGGTCAGGTTAATTTGAAAACATTTTTTTCCTTAATAATTGAAGTTATCATTTGAAAAGAGAATTTTGTGTTTACTCTGGCTACTTATTTCTGATAATAAATGTGTTTATGATCAAAATATTTAAGTAAAACAAAACAGAAGAAAGTTGTAAGGGGGCAAACAGAGTGCAGAAAATGTGACCTAACCTTTAAAAATGACAAAACTTCTAGTATTAATACATTTCTGTTAAAATACATGCAGATTCTCATTGAAGGCATCAGAACTGTGAATGAACACATATGGGATTATGCTGCTAACAACAAAAATGTAAAAGAACTTTAATCATATTTTTTATTTTAGATTCCTTAAAGTATCAGCCCTTTGCTGTGATGACTGAAATATTAACCTCTGGACGTCTCTTAATGAACCTCTGGGAAGTTCTTTCAAGACTCTTTGGAAAACCATTTCAGGTGACCACCTCATGAAGCTCATGGAGAGAATAGCAAGAGAGCAAAGCAGTAATCAAGGCAAAGGGAGGCTACTTTGAAGAATCTAAAATATAAAAATGTTTTGAGTTATTTTACACGTTTTGTTTACTACATATTTCCATGTGTGTTCATTCATAGTTTTGATGCATTTGGTGAGAATCCAAACAGTCTTAAAAAATAAAGAGACCCATTAAGTGAGGAAGTGTATCTTAAACTTTTGACTGGCAGTGTACCTATTAAACTATGAAGGTTTCCCTTTGATTTAGACATTTGTCAAGCTGTTTCATTTATTTTAAATGTGAAACGATTCTAAATCTTTGAAATGATTAAAAAGTAGGCTCAAACTTGATTAACAAAAATCAATGTGATTGTGTTAGAGAATTGAAGCGCTTGGGGAGCCGCCCCCGGTTGTTCGGGGCTGATAGGTTACTTATACCTTGGACCAGCTTTGCCGGAGCTGCTGCGATCATGCGCATGTGTTGGCAAGTTTCGGTCAGCGCGTCTTTAGCTAGTCACCACTTTGAATCCGTTCATCCTCGCTCTGGGCGCTCAGTGACGCGCTCTCCTGCGGTTTCACGAGCAGCTTGGCTGTAGGCAGTGACTGTACGCACAGATGGAGCTGGAGGATTTAAAAACTCCGGAGCGATTACTCCACAAGTCCTCTTTCAGCATCAGCAGTCTGCTGTGGAGAAGGGAAGGGATGATGGGTGACCAGGACTCTCCTTCTTCTCGTTCTCTTCATTCTGAGAAAGCTAGTCAAGAGGAAAACTTTGAGAGCCACAAAAGCTGTGAAAACTCCAAACTGAGCGCTAAAATAGATATCAAACCGCTGAAGCGAGAGGACAATAAGAAGGAAGCAAAGAAAACAGGAGATGAAGATAGCGTCAAACCTGAGAAACCTCCGTTTAGTTACAACGCGCTCATCATGATGGCGATCCGCCAAAGTCCGGAGAGACGGCTCACTCTCAACGGCATCTACGAGTTCATCATGAACAACTTTCCTTACTACCGACAGAACAGGCAGGGGTGGCAAAACTCAATCAGACACAACTTGAGTCTGAACAAGTGTTTTGTTAAGGTGCCGCGACACTACGATGACCCCGGTAAGGGCAACTACTGGATGCTGGACCCCTGCAGCGACGACGTGTTCATCGGCGGCACGTCTGGGAAACTCCGGCGCAGAGCCACCGCCAGTTCCCGGAGCAAACTTGGTCTGAAGAGAGGAGGAGGTCGACTGATGCCCCCCAACACGGCAGCCAGCGTTACCTTGGCCGCAGCGAGCTCGTTTTACTGGCCAGTGCCGCCGTTCCTGCCTCTCCAAGCACCGGTGCGCGCCCACCTCGGCGCGGGGCACTACCTGCGCGGCCAGCCGCGTCTGTCCAACCACGCCGCCTCGGTGGTTTCTCAGCGGGCCCGGCTGAGCGCAAGCGCCGCTGACACTGACCGGTTCGTGCGGACGCGCCAGGAGATGTCCTACATCGGGGTCAGCTGCGCGCAGTCCCGTCGCCATCAGATCGGGTCCGCATGCGCCTCCTTCTCCGCCACGTCCATCCCCGCATGCACACTGCCGCTGTCGGAGCCCTGCTCATTTAACATGATCTCCGGGCAGGCCAGCTACTTTTACTCCCATCAAATACCGTGCGCATCCGCGTTTAGTCCTTATCCGGAGGAGTGCGGCGTTTCCAAGACGGGACAACTTTTATCCAAGAGCGGCCACTCAGAACTGGGAGGATGCTGTACTGACATTCCAAATTACTGCCCTCAAGTCGGCTCAAGCCCTCCTTTTGGGATATAAAAACTAAGACTATGAAAAAAAATAAACACCAATGTAGCATTTAGGAAAAAAGGAAATAGAATAAATAAATGTCAACACAGCCTAAAGTGACACGTATCTACTGAAAGTTCTGTTATGGACGAATATCCTGCTTTAATTTTATGTGTAACACAGGAAGATGGCATTGCAACTTGGAGATTATTAATGCCATGCAGTTTGTTGTAAATAAAAGAGGCTTTCAACGGTGACACTATGCGTAACTTGTGCCTCAGAAGCTGATTTAGACGTTTCTGTCTTCAAACCCTTCAACAAATGCACAAAAATATATTTCAAAAAAAGCATAAATGAGAGGGAAGAGCAAGAAAAAATACCACTGATGATCTCCCACGTTCTAGCCGAAACATTTATTGTTATCATTTATTATGTCTTATTGTTTTCCACGCATTCGATTGGTGTTTCCAGAGTGAGCTTTGTGCGCATGTTATTTAGGTCTGCAGATATATATCACGTCATAGCAAAAGGAATACAAATTAGGAATATTTTTCACTTGCGGTGATTCCTTTTTGGTCACCAACACATTTGAGGTCTAAATGCTGTTTTCAAAGCAGTGCAGACAATATTAAAATACCAGAAGCCAATAATTAAAGAAAGAAGAAGCCGCATTTCAAATAAAATAATTGAATTAGTCAAAAGAGCCTAAATAATTGTTAAATTAAGGATTACTGATTTTATAAACATTTCGAAATCAAAACTGTTCATTTGCTGCACTTATTCAGTTCCATCATTGTTGCAACAAAAAAAAATAGTACGTTCCTATTTTAATAACTTTACATGTAATTAAACGATAAATAATGCATTTTAAATTGTGTTTTCTTTCCTCCCCATTAAAGCCTTATACTGTTGTTGATTATTCTCATTTGGCTGCTTTATTAAGCGTTTCACTCTGGAGATTTGAGCCCGCAAAAGGAAAATAGATGGACCAAATTACACGTTTAGAATAAAAAATATATTAAAGAAAAGGAGCCTGTGAAGGGAATGGTTGTCTATTATTATGATGATGATGATTATTATTATTATTGTTATTATTATTAGTATTAGTAGTAGTAGTAGTAGTAGTAGTATTATGATGTTGCTGAAAAAAGCGGAGACTGTTTTGTGACTTTATCAGACATGACATTTCCAGTGGTGCAGACCCTCTTCAGTCTTCTGTTTCGCTAAGCGCTTTCATCACTGCCTGTTAAACTTTCCCTCACCTTCCCTCCGCCGCCACTCCTCCACAAATTAATACAAAAAAAAAAAAAATAAGATCTATGAGGAAACAGATTAGAGCACCTCCATTTCTGGACGGCTGCCTCGTCTTTAAACAAAAGCTCTTTTATGCGGAAAGACATCAGCCCGTCAGTCACAGTCGCTCTGTGGTTAAGGCAGACGGGACTGGATCAGGTAACCTCCCTGTTGCCAAACTCGCTGTCTGGATGGATACAGATGAATATTTTCATCAGTGGCATGAGTAATCGTGGCAGCGTGGAGGAGATGAGGGGGAAATATAGGCTGAAGCAGTGTTTGTGCAAAGAGATCTGGTTCTGTTGGAGTAAATAAGCACCTTCCTGTGGCAGGTCTCCTGATAAACATAAATACTGAGCTCATTATTGTTTTGCCATTTGTTTGGGCAGATCTTGGTGCTGATGTCTGAGCTTACAGGGAGCTGAAGGCGGCAGAAATACGAAACTGTTGACAGTTTAGAAAGTTGTTTCTGGTTCTATTCGCGCTGCAAAACAGGAAAAGGTTTATGTTGCGCACTGAAAGTTGCGCACTGCTGAACGACAGAAATTGGATATGCTTCTTGCAGAAGTGTTCATAACCCTTAAGATTTTTACATTTTTTCACGATAAAGCCTCAGACTTCACTGTTTCAATGTGAGAATTTTGTGAAGAGTAATGAAAAAATATGGGTAATAATAATATTTAATATTTTCTACAAAGAAAAATTAAAACATATGGCGTACATATACTGTATGCACGGACAGAGTACCAGGAGAGAACCCACATATGCACAGGGAGAACATATAACTCAGCAAGGCCCTGAGCTGGATTCCAGGCCAGGACCTTATTGCTGCAAGGCAACAGGGCTGAATGTGCCATGGTGTAGCAATGGAGAATCTAATTAGCTCAAATTAAAATCAAATCAATCCCATTCCTTACGATTACATAACTTCCAACTTTATCCCAACTGCAATAAAGCAGAGTCAAAGCTCATCATGCAATACTAACTGGTAAAAAGCTGTCCTTTTAATAGAGACACTGACTTTGCAGCAATCCCTAACCCTATGCAAGCATGTTGTGACAATGAGGACAGTGTATATTTCACCCAATCCTTGCTTAAAAAAGAAGAAGTCCATCATGTTTCATTTTTCTGCCGGAAATACGCTTTAAAATGAATCCTGCATGCTTCCATGTTGTTTCACAGTGATAGGCCTGCTGCAGAAGTCTTTGTCTTGCCCATCTGATTTAATGCTTGTTGGTCTCTTAATTAGGCAGCTGAAAGTGTTTCCAGATTAGCCTTTGCTGTCCCATCAGCTGTAAGGTAACGCTGAGCTCCTTTTTTTCTGCACATCTTAAGATTTGAGTCTCTTGGCTATGGTGCACTTCATCAAGGTATAGGACCAGGCACCCTGGAAATCAATCCCACACACTCACCTCTCTCAGCAACACACAGGCTGCCTTTATCTGCAGCAAGTGATTTCCTCAGGTAGATGTGTAACCTTTGGAACAAGGTGGGTGGGTTGTGCACCCATAGGCGTCTGTCTGTCTCTTGCCAGAAAGCCAATCTCTTAGTGTCTCATTGCTGCACCGTAGCATACATCCCCGTTTCTCTCACTCTCTCTAACAAACACACTCACATTCACATTTTCCTGTTAGTGTGTTAAAGAGTATAACAAAGGCTTAACTGTTTGGTCTGCAGTATCAACCCAGCTGCTCCCTCAGCCTTATTTATTTCCTCTGGTTCGTTTATAAGCAGAAAAAGGCTTGTTCTGAAAGTATATCCTCACACTCTAACATTTTATCGCAACTAATAATGAAATCCAGTAGGTCTAGTAAAATGCACAAGTCTTCTACTAATCTGAGGCAAGTCTGCATAGTAACTTCAGAACAAATCTTCAAGAAATGTCACAAAGCTACCGACCATGACATTGGCATATCAACCAGCTGCAAATGCGCACTCATAGTGTCTTCGGTGCATGAAATGAAAGAAAAATTATGATTGTGATTGTAAAAATGTGTTTTTTTCACACAGAAAATTAAAATATATTTTTTTTGTCATCTGTCGGAATGTTACGACGTAATAGAAAGGTTTTCTCTTTTCACTTTTTTTTACCAGTGTTTGGGCTGAATTACTGTTTATCTCTAAACATCAGCACCAAACTCTGATTTGTGTTTTCTTACGTTTTACTTTAAAAAAATCCTTGTCACATTTATCAGCACCCCTGTAAAGATGTATTAGAGTCTTAAAATAAAGTTTATCTTTTATTGCAGTAATAATCTCATACTGAAAAATAGAGAAATACAACTTTTAATTCTAAGTACATTTGTTCAATGTTTTTATAATAATGAGGCACATTTACTGTGTCTCGTACAAGTATCCTTACCCCTTGAACTTTGATATATTACGTTACAATACAATAACAAATATCAGTGGAGTACACACAAACAAGTGTATAGTTATCAAGTGAAAGGAAGATATGACCTGGGTATTTACTCAGCCCCTTCCACTTGTTTAACCCTAAATAAAATCCTGTTCACCAAATGTCTTCAGAAATCACCTGACTAACAAAGACGATCTGTGTGTAATTTACCCTCAATATAAATCCAGCTGCTCTGTGACAGCCTTAGAGGTTTGCTAGAGAACATTCGTGAATAACATCATGAAGACCAAGGAACACAGCAGACGGGTCAGTGAGAAAGTTGTGGAGAGGTTAAACGCGGGGTTTCGGTTATAAAACAATATCTTAAGTATTTAACATCTAATGGAGCATTGTTCAACCTATTATCTGATAATTTAGTGAGTACGTCACAAGTCTGAACCTATCAAGACATGGCTGTCCACTTAAACCAACAGGCCAGGCAATAAACACATTAATCAGAGAAGCAGCCAAGAGGCCCGTGGTAACTCTGGAGGAGTTGCAGACATCTATAGCTCAGGAGGCAGAATTTGTTGACAGCTCAACTGTTAGTCATGCACTTCTCAAATCCACCCTTTGTTAATGAGTAGCTAATTGAAAGTCACTGTTGGCAGAAATCCATAAGAAGTACTGTTCGTGGTTTGCCACAAGGCATATAGGGAACATAGTAAACGAGAGCTTCAGCATCTCAGCCACTAAAAAAATAGATCAGGTGTGGCCATTAACATCAGTTATGAGTCCATCGAACTGGTCAAATATTTGGGATATAATTATGAAGACCATGGATAACAGTTATTGTCTGTCATCAAATATTGCTGCCAAGCAGTCCTTTGCGACTGTGCTATTGCACACACTGATAGCGCTATGAAGATTGTGATTCTATATACCAACCTTCATGCACATTTCAGTTCTCTGCCCTAAATACTATAGAAAAACTGTTGTGTGAAGAGAAGAGAACATAAGAAAGAAGGCCAAGACTCTGTGTTATAGAAACTGTGCAAAGAAGAATGGTCAAAGATTCGTCTTTCTGTTTGTTCCAACCTTATTTATTCAATTTATTGAAATTAAAGGCTGAATTTTTCCAAACCTTTCACCCTAAAGTTTACTGCAATAAAGAATGAATTTACACGTCTTTCATAAGAATGCCAATAAATATGGACAGAACTATACTAAAGTAATGGAAGGGTCCCAGTCCTGTTTATTATATTTAGTGCTGTCCAGTAATAACAATGTCAAACTGAGATCTCAAGGACAAACTGAATTCATGGCTTAACGAGAGTTAATGTATAATTACAATTATATCAGTAAATTTTTTTTACAAATTATTATTATTATAAAAACCCAAGAACTTACATATCAAGCACAGTCATATTCAATAAATTAGAATGTTATTGAAAAGTTCATTTATTTCAGTTCATTTTCTAGATAAATTACACACTGACTTATGTTTTCAAGCCTTTATTTCTGTTATGTTGATTTTCTGCATCCAGCTAATAAAAAATAACATTTAGGATTAGAATATATTAGGCCAATAAAAAAAAAAAAAACATTTTTAATACAGAAATATGGGTTTAATAAAAAGTATGTTTAATATCTGCTTAAAGGTTGTTATTTTGAAGAAACGTTTAATCTGACAAACGAGCCACGTGGGACTGCATATTCAAATTTTTTGAATATGACTGTACATTAAGGAGTTATTATAAGGAGTTAGTAAACTGAAAAACAGTGTTGCATATGGGGGTCATCACATTAATCCTTTACATTCTCAAAAGATGATGTCTCTGAGCTTTTACTCCTTGCCCCTCATTCTCCATGTCAACTTTTGGCCACTCTGTTGATAATTGTTTGATGTTAGTCTGATTTCCCATCATCTCTGAGTAAAATGTTTTCTTTCCACATTCCAAACATTGCTTCTTTAGGTTTGAAAAACAGTAAGAGGTGGGTAGTAACTAGTTACATTTTCTTAAGTTACATTCTGAAAATAATTACTTCTAGGAGTAGTTTTACTGCACCATACTTTTTACTTCTACTTAAGATATATTATTTTGAGGTAACACTACTCTTACTTGAGTACATTATTTGCCTACTCTACCCACCTGGAATTATTCACTGAATGACGAACAAACCAACACAAATAAATTATGTGATTTATTTTTATTCATTTTTTATACCATTCTGACTGAACCTGCATCATTTTATATTTTGTGTTTATGATTAAATCATTTTCACAAATAAAATCTGATTAAACAGTAGTTAACTACTACTCATGTACTCCCTAGTAATTTTTTCTCTTACCTGAGTGACGTTTTGGGTGATTACTTTTTACTTTTACATGAGTAAAAGTGCAAAGTAATCTTACTGTTTGTCAGAGGTGGTCGTTACCCACATCTTAAAACGGCTTTGCAGTGGGAATTAGTGAGTCCCGTGGTCTACTACAGTGAAAATTTAACAAACAGTGTCTTTCAAGGGGCTGGATGAGAATAAAATAATAAAATAAAGTTTTCTACTTTTTTATTAGTAAAATTATGCATATTACAAAAGTACATCTAATAACTACCAGTGTGCAAAACCTATTTCATAGTTTAAAGCAAAGCGCAGGTAGATAAAACAACATTATAATTCAACATTATCTACCTGCTCACAGACAGAAATTCACGAACTGAATTTAAAAATGAGAGTAAATGTGTTCTTCTCAGCAGTAACCCGGAAGTTATACCAACAGCTACAAGCGCGAATTAACTAACCCGGAAGTGACTTCGAACACGCGAGTCAGGCTAAATCGTTGCTGTTGCGAAGACACCGGTTGAGATAAGCCCTATAATAATCAGGAAATCTGACGGTCCATCAAACATGTAAGTATAATTTATAATAAGTCACCTTTAGTAAAATGCTATTGTTTTTCTCCTCATGCCCTATGCCACGTAAAGCAGTAGCTTCTTGCAGCTAAGCTAATGCTAACCAGGTTAGCCTTTTCAGCACAGACGCTAGTTAGCTCGACTTAATACTAGGTTGTTTTATAACTCCTGCCGTAACTGTGATGTTGTTAGGCGAGCTAGGTCTTACTTACGCTGCTACTACTGTAAAGAAAATCAGTCAATGCTGTAAAGTGACTTCTGCACAGCGGTCGACTTTTTAAGTGAGCTCGGACTACGCTGTTTGCTATTCGTTAAAGCAACATGGTGTACTAGCGTACTGATTTTGTTATCTGGTATAATTGAGATGCGTGATTACTAGACAGGTCTACATAAATTGGTTTAAAAAACGAATTTCATTGCATAAACCTCTCACCTCAAACCTCTTGGATAGCAAATATTAGCTAGCTAATAATATTTCATTCTCTTTATCAAATAAACGCACATAGCATTAATATCTTGGTGGAACAACACATTTCTATTCAGCCAAGATTAATAAACTGTATTAATTCCAGAAAACAAGACACTAAGAAACGTTTTCTTTATGCTAGGCTTTCTAGCTACAGTTTTAAGAGTCAAAACAACCTACTCGAAGTAGCAAATAAGGAACTTTAAAATGACACAAAAACCATATGTGTACCTTAAACATCAAGATAATTAAATCCCAAATTCTTAGATAATTTGTTTTTCAAATTACATTGACATGTTTAAAAGAGTTTGACCCCAAATCACAGAAATTGCAAAATTCTATCATGAAATGTTCAATCAATGGTTTTTGGCTGTAATATATTTGCTGACGCCTGTTGTTTAATGCAGCATGAACATTATTTTAGAAGGTAAAGAGGTGGTCAGGTCATTTGGATGTTATAACGTTGTTTCAATGCCAAAACAGCAGACATTATTGATCAGGAGCAGCTCTTTCAATAAAACCTTGAGATATAAATACTGAATTTGACTTCAGTTTTTGTCTGTTAGCTAGATAGACTGTAAATAATCTGGGGTCTATGTCGGCTACGAAGAGAAATAAATTGGTTTATTTATCGTGAGTCACTGTTATCGCAGCATTCACCATTATAGCATATATATTCGCAAGAACTCGGCTCATCTTCAAAATAAATTGCGAAAAATCTAATAAATTTGTCCGACCAAAAACTTTATTTGTCTTGGTAAAGGTACTGTAAAAATGGATATTGAATATTAATCTGGTTATGTTTGTATTGTCATCAGTAAATTTTGAAAGTTCAACATGCAGTACCGAATAAAACTCCTTATTTTTGAGGAGATGGCACTACTGGCACCCTTCAGTTGTTTGTAACCATAATGGCAGCTGCAGACACGCGGAGAGCAACATAACTGCTTAAACCAAACTTTCAAATTATTCAATAGCTTTATTAAATAGACTAAATGGGTACTTGGATAGGAAGTGTTTTGTCACAGTTGCATACAGCATAAAATATTGCAAACAAAGTAAGCAATATCATTTACATAGTTTAAACCAGCAGTTTATAACAATGTGAAACCTAAAATTATCATAAACTTAATTAGATGGGGTTTTTAATATAGATTCTAAGAGCCGTAGTCAAAAGAATAAAGAGTAGTGAACTAAGACAACATTTCACAAATATACGGTCACAGTGTCAGTGTTTGTAAGATTAGTATTTAATGGACTGTTTGGATCGCTGAGAATGTGGAAGATAATAAATACTTGCATGCTGATAATATACTCATCATTTTGGGGAGAGTTTCACTTCAGAAGATACCAAAACCTGACACAGATGACTCTACCCAAGTTGTTAAAGGTTTCAGACAGAGTAATAAACCTTGTAATGACTGTTGAAAATAGAGGAGTGAGGATTTGTCACCTCTGATATTGTCATTGTCACCTATTTAGATAACTTTATTTCATTATTTTCTAATATTATGCAGCCCTTCAGTGATCAGTCCGCGGTATTAAGGTCCTGTTTTTAGGTTGAAAGCTAAGAGATTAAATTATTTAAATACAATGGGACAAAGTGTAGTTGGGGCTACAAAGTATGTCCTCACCTACTTAGTTAATTTTATTATATGCATGAACAGAACTGGGCGTTAAAAAAATCTTTAGCTACATCGGGTTTTTTTGGCTTATACATTTTTCGAATGTCTGCCACAGCAACATAACACATTTGTGAGTCTGAAAGTACTTCTGTGTGCTGTCCTTTGCAGGAGTCTGTTAACAAAGCCCAAATCGGAGATGAGCCCCGAAGAGCTCCAGAAACGTGAGGAGGAAGAGTTCAACACCGGGCCACTGTCAGTGCTCACCCAGTCGGTGAAGAACAACACTCAGGTCCTCATCAACTGTCGCAACAACAAGAAGCTGCTTGGAAGAGTCAAAGCGTTTGACAGGTACCCAGTGACTCACCAAACAGGCTTCAGGGTATAAACTGTGTGTCGGCTTCAAAATGTTTAAGGATTGTGCAACAACTGCAGACCCTTAGGGGTGAACATAAAGTAATTTAAAAAAGAAGAAAAAGCCATCAGTAAATGACTGGTGAAGATGACTGGTGAAGTTCACAAGTGCTTGTTGTGGAGATTATTTTACCTTTTTTGTTTTTAAGGTTAACACAAGTTTACAGAGTTGACATTAGCGTGTTAATTAATGAGGCTAGCTGCCACAGTGGGTCATTAACAGACATACTGCTCCTGCAGAGTATAGTTTAAAAATGGTTAATTAAACCTTAATACAAGTGAGGGGTGGCTTTCCGTGTTTTTTATAGCTGTAGTGATTTCTAGTGAACAGCCAAATCTGGTTTTCTCGTAAGCAATGGAAACATGAAGGCACCTTCTTCTGCCATCTGATCAGTATTGTTCAGCAACAGATGGGGGAAGGGGAGCATGCTCCGTACAGCCGAAGAAAGGTCAGGCACCGCTACTTTCTTTGTCATCTCAGCAAAGGAGCTTCAAACTGTCGGAATGTCAAGATGTGTCAAAACCATAACTTTCTAAAACCGTCATGTATCTTGATACCGGTAACTAACCCATGTCCAGTCAACACTTGAAGCCACGCTGGAGATTATGTTTAATTTTAAATTTGTGCTGCCGTAGTAGTGTAAAATAAAATGTTATTTTTCTTTTAAAGACACATTAATATGAAAATCATTACAGCAGTGTTACACATGCATTGATGTAAACTAATCAGGAAGCAAATGTGGGTATTTAGACCTCTGGTGCTTTAATATTCCACATGCTTTTAGTTATTTCAATATTGGTTATTTTTTCTGCTGTATCGGGGCATAGTTTTAAGGTTTGCATTTAATCTGGCCTTTTTTTAAAATTCCCTGTTTATTTCCAAAGAGGATATTCTAAAGCTCTGTGTCTTGACTGTTGTTTCAGGCATTGTAACATGGTCCTGGAGAACGTGAAGGAGATGTGGACAGAGGTTCCCAAAAGCGGGAAGGGAAAGAAGAAGTCAAAGCCCGTCAATAAGGACCGCTACATTTCTAAAATGTTCCTCCGAGGGGACTCTGTGATCGTTGTCCTGAGAAATCCTCTCATCACAGGAAAATGAACTTAAAGGGCTCCACCTGTATCACTTGTAGTGCTCCTGAAAGTTTTGAAGGCACGGGCTTGTTGTATCGTCACCTTTTTGTTTTTACTTTTGATGTTGGATTATTGCTTGACACAGAAAAACTGTCAACATAATGTTTCCACTCTTACGACGTGTCTCAAGAGGTTAAGTGCAGCAGATGCTGACGTTTTTGAGTTGTCTTTTTCATTTTGATAATAAAAATGAACTGAAATGTTGAAGTTGTGTTGGTGTTTACCTTTACTGGTGTTATATTTCCTTCTCCCTCATTTCTGGTTATATTAACTTTAAATCTCACCTTCCTCTTTCCGAGTTTGGTGCATGACATCGGTGTGTATGTGTGTGTGTCAAAACAACAGAGAAAAGTAATTTTTTTCTCCCCTCCAGGATCTTCACCAGCCCTCCCCCTCTTTCTTCCTCTGTTCCACTCTCCCCTGGCAGGATCTTGGGTATCAGGCTTGATTTCAGTCAGCAGCGCTCAACATGCGACAAACTGCCGTTTAAAGGCCCGCTGCATTATTGATGAGAGCAGATGTGCTGACTGTCACTTCACACCCTCATCTCTCCATTTCAGGCTGGTCCTCTGCTGCCCGGCCCCTTCTGACCACTTTGTTAATTGGCCTAATAGCTCAACAGCTAGTGTCGCTTTACTATTCTGGCATTTGGCGTCTAACCTCCACGCTCTGGTGCTCTCAGATTCATTGATTGAGTGTAAATAAATAAAGCGCTTCTGTATTTTGAACCTTTCGAGCACTGATTGATGAAATGGTCTTTATGTTACCCCTGGTTTTATCTGCAGGCCTTTTATTTATGATCTTTGTGTCTCCAAACATTGTATTCACTTGTAACAATTACATCATTACTTTAAGTAGTCCTAACCTTTCTTCCTGCTAGTTCGTCAACCTACTTTGTGCAGATCTCTTTGACTCTGACATTACTGTGGTGCCCATGAGGTCAGCACCTGTAGTGTGTGTAGCTGATTTACAGCATCCAGGTGAGGCCTGCCAGAGGTAGGACAGCATCAGTAGAGCCAGTCTGAGCACTAGATTTAAAGGCACTTTAACCCATGTGACTGAAAGTCTGCTGAAGTTATGCTCACGGCAAGTCTTAGGCATCTTAAGAGATCATGTTGCCAGAGCTGGGAAACGGACAAGTTGATGCATATACAGCCCAAAGAAAGTCTGTAAACTTGCTGTAATGTGGATTTTTCACTTGCATTAAGGAAGCCATAAAATAGCCATTATTTATGATCAACAAAGATTCTTGATGGTTTGAGAACTTATGCTACCTTAATTGTTTTGACGTCATGTATCCTACCAAGATGGGGCAAAAAGATTTATGTAACATCTTGGAAGTTTAGAGAGAAATGGTTATTCCACATTTAACACGCAGTCAGCCAAACAGAGGTACAAGCCTATTTGCCTTAGAGATATTTTGTTAGTGTAGACTTAATTAAAGCTGACTATGAGAATGTCACAAAGTCCAGTACTGTGATACTGGTTTCAGATCACACTAAACATTTGTTTAAAGAGTGTTGTAAAATGGAATATCCATTCACCCGTTGATTATTCTCTAATTACTCAAAATCATGGAGGCAGGTGAAGGAGGAATATCCAGACATCCCTCTCTCCAGCTCGTATATAATTCCTCCAGCAGGGTTTGGGTCTAACATGAAGTCTCCTCCAATGTGCCTGGAAAACCTTCAAACGGCACAGAAGACATCCTCATCCGATAGCCAAACCACCTCCATCAAGTCTTTCCAGTGCAGAGAAACAGCAGCTCTACTCTGAGCTCCCATTTGATGATGCAGCTCTTTAACTTATAATTAAGGCTGAGTCCAACCACCATTCAGGAAGAAGCTCTCACCAGTCACTTGTTTCCAGAATCGTGTTCTTTAAGCAGAGAGGGACTGTTGAATTAAGACCTTCACCTTTGGCCTCGGGCTTCTTCTCCATGATGGACCTGAGTTGTGCTCACATTTCTGCAGGCAAGGCTCAAGTTACTTCTTGTTTCATCACGTATGTTCGTGTTCACGTTCCAGCTTCAGCTTAAACAGATGACTGGTTACCACCTGTAGAGCAGATCATTAAAAGCCAGCTCCTTTGTTTTCACTTGTGCTTTCATCCTGGTTCTCAACCCATCCTGATCTTGTGTCTGTTATTACACTACTCAAAACAATTAAAGGAACACTTCTTAATTAAAGCATAATATCAAATCATTAAACTCTTGGAGTATTGATCTGGTCTGTTCAGTAGTAGTGGTTGTAAATCATTCTCAGCTGTTATGTGTTATGCATTTGACCAGGGTCAGTGTCACTACTGGTAGCATGAGGCAATACCTGGACCCTACAGAGGTTGCACAGGCAGTCCAGGTCCACCAGGATGGCACATTAATACGTGCCATTGCCCAAAGGTTGCACAGTCTTAGTAGCATGTCCCGGGAGACAGGCAGAGAGCTGGACAGAACTGTCAGATATCCTTAACCCATCAGCGGGACCGATCTGCTCCTATCTGAACAGGACGAGTACCTCCAGTGCCCTACAAAGTGATCTCCACCAGGCCAGGTATGAAGGTCTCTGATCAGATCATTACAAATAGACTTCATGAGGGTGGCCTGAGGGCCCGTTGTCCTCTAGTAGGCCCTGTGCTCACTGCCCGGCACAGTGGAGCTTGACTGGCATTTGCCAGGGAACACCAGAATTGGCAGGTTCTGCACTGGTGCCCTGTTATTTTCACAGATGAGAGTAGGTTCACTCTGAGCTTAAGTAACAGACGTAAAAGGGTCTAGAGAAGCTGCAGTGAATGCTATGCTGCCTGCAATGTTGTTCAGCATGATCGGTTTGGAGGTGGGTCAGTGTTGGTCTGAGGACGCATATCCATTGAGGGACGCACAGACTGCCTTTACGTATCGGTATGAAATTCTTAAAAACCGTTGTTAAACCCTTCGCTGGTGCAGTGGGTCCTGGGTTTCTCCTGGTCCATGATAATGCCCAGCCTCAAGAGTATGCAGGCAGTTCCTGGAGGTTGAAGGAATTGATACCATTGATTGGCGTCCACGCTCCCCTGACCTAAATCCATTAAAACATCTCTGGGAAATCTTGTTTACGTCCATCTGACGCCACCAGGTTTTACCTCATATTGTCCAGGAGCTCAGTGATGCCCTAAGAATCTAAGATTTTGATGACTTAAGTGTGCCAAAAACCACTGAAATCTGTAAGGGGGCAAGTACTTTTTCACAACACTGCATTTAACTCAATCAGTGTAACAAGTCACTGAAACTTTGTACCTTTTTTCAGTGTCCGTGTTTCTGGTATACATATGAGCAATACGTGTTTAAGTAGATTCACAATTAACCCCTTTTTTTGTCCATCAAAGATCACTTTTTTCCTGTGAAAGTATTTTTTATAAAGCCTGGCCATTTTTATGTGTCACATATTCAAATCTCCAATATATTTAAACTGTTGTTTAGTTGTTGCACAAGGATACAATAAATGTCTGACGTTCTGAAAGAGAAAATTTGAAATAATGAACTATATGCAAACCGTGTTACAAGGTCTGGACCTGTGTCTTACGTCCAAGGTGGAACGTGTCCAAGAAAGAGATCCAACAAAGGGCACAGATTAACCAAAAAGAATCATAAACATAACATAAAACGATCAATAAAAATTGTGAAAAATATCAAAAAGAAATGAAAAATGAAGACTGATGATCAGGAAAGAGGGAAGCATGACAGGGTACAGAGTCAAAGAAACAAAACAATCAGCAAATGCTCAAACACACAGGAGATGAGTCTTCATAAAAGTACGGACATCGGTAGAGTCGCTTATGAAATCATTTTTCTTCAATTTATCACTTTAGACGTAATGCTTACAGTCCAAATGTTGGCTGAACCCAGCACATGAGACACTCTTTAAGTGACTTTATCAAAAACAAAACATTTAAAGGTTGTTTTGGGTCAAATGACACATCTCAACAATGAAACTTGAAGCTTCATCATCCTGGGACAAACCCTGTCAAAAGCTGGTTGGGTCTATTTGGAGATGCGGGTGATAAAAACAACTTTGGGGACCTAATTTGTTGGGTATCATTGTGCACTTCACTCAAGTTACCTCACTCATCTCAAAGACACTTGAAGAAGCTGCCTTCCCTCCTGATTTTGGGGTGGTGGGGGACAGTTCTGCAGGCAGGAAGGCAGATGTTTTATTCAGTAGGTAAGCGATAACAGAGGGGAAGTGTGATTATGATAGCGATCTGCCATGCAGCGATACTCATCCCTTCGAGCAATGCGACACCCGGCAGTGCATCGATCGGGCTCCTGTAACGGGAGCCGTCGTCACAGTTTGTTTTCAAGCAGAGCCACGGTCCGGGTGTCAGGGCCGACGGACTAGGTGGAAGGGCCAGGAGGAGGAGAAGGTATCAGCTCTGCAAACACAAACACTGTCTTAAATCATCTCTTCAAGTTACAATAAAGTCCACAGATGCAAAGCAGTAGAGCAAATGACAAGGATCAGGGGCAGGCACCCCCATAGCTGGTTTCCAAACAAAAGGCACTGCACCAGATAAAGCGGGTGAAGTAATCAGATTGTCTGTTCTTGTGTAATTGCTGGTTTTCTTCTTGCTGTTTGAATAATTAACTTTGTATTACTAATGCTATTCCGGGCCATGGCCATAATCAACATTTCCTGCTTTCCTTCCTGTTTGTCCATTTAGTCCCCGGTTTTTAGGCGAACGCATTATTTGTAACTAGTTTTACAAAATTATTTTTTCTATTTTAAAAAATCAGTCGTTCATTATTAAAATATTATAATGCATTGCATGTCATCATATATTATATATTAACTCTTACTACAATGAAAAGCTATATATAAAACTTTATATATGTATATACCTTCTGAAATATACCACTTTATGTAATACATCTCTATAAATATAACACAATACTTTCAGGGATATAGTATAAATCACTTTATTTATAGAGTAAACTGTCCCACGTTTATTTATTTAAATTTTAATTTCCTAAATTCAATATTTATTGAAATGTTGGGGTTATTAAGCAGAGCTTCAGTCACATATATTTTTCCTCTATTTACAGAATCTAAATCTTTGTCTCAAATTTCTTTTAGTCATCCAGTCAATGCCTGTTAAACCAAAAGAGGTTTTGGAGGCAATTTTTTTTAAGCAGCAAATACACACTAGGTTTCCTAGAGTATTTGTTAATTGGGTTTCATTAAATGTTAATTATTGACTCATCCTGTTTTTATCTTTGGTATTGTATGTGTTTAAACGGATGTGACCTGTTATAAAGCCCATGGCTATAACTTTGGTTAATATGCATGTTATGTTATGAAGAGGTTAACTTAGCAATTATTTCATGCAAATTGTTTTATAGCTGAAGTACGGTTTCAGATTTCCAGTAGATTTTTATTTTATGTATTTAGTCTTAAGTTTGCTAGAGAGTCTGTTCTATTTTCCTAGACATTAGCACACAAAAAATCATACCTAAATATAAATGTCAGGTGTAAACTATACAAAATACAGTCGCACAAGATTCCAGCGGAAGTGAGGTTGCTACGCTGTGGTCCTTAACATGCTCTCCTAAGGCCATGGTGCCACCTAGTGGAAAATAAATATATTGTGCAGAGATTAACAAGATTTTAGTCTTTCATGCATCATTTACACTAGTGATTAAAAAGACATTTAACATTTTCCTATTTGAATTTATTTTTCTTGCAAAAAAAGATCTGAGGTGGCATACTTTATACCTCTCTGTCATTTTTTTCCTGATGGATGAATACATCTTTTTACCGCATTGTCAAATAAAACATACCAAGCAATGTTAAACTTGTATTTTTCTCACGTTCTTTAAACTAATTGGATTTTTTTAATGTAGAAGTCTTACTTTGTAATTAGGTGTCTTTGCCAATTGTACTTTTAACAAAATAGAGTACAACAGCTTATAAATGCTTCATCATGATCCATTGTTTTCATCATGGTCTTGTGCCTATCTCCGGTGGTAATTGGGCAAAAGGCGCATACAAACCTGGACAGGTCGCCAGTACATCATAGAGCAACAAAGAGACAAAGAAAACTACAAAACATGTGCTTGATTGTCTGTACTCATCCATACAGGCAATTTAGAACAACCATTTAACCTAAGTGTCATGTAGTTGGAATGTGGAAAGCCAGAGTGCCCAGAGAGAACATGCAAACTCCATGCAGATTTGAACCCAGGATATTGTTGCTGCAAGGCAACAGTGCTAACCATTGTTCCACCATGCATAATGATTTAACATCTTATTTCAATTTGAACAGTATGTGGGTCAGAGCTTGCCAGTAAAACTTTGTCTTACATTTTATTACTGCTTGATTTCATTTTCTATTTCATTTTGTAGGAGCAGTGGTCCAGTGGTGTCCATTGTTATTATGTAATGTTGAATGGTTTGCCCTCTGAGGGGTTCAGGGCCCACTTTGCTCTCTTTTTTACTCATTTTCCAACCCAGACCTCTGTGTGAAGAGTCCTAGTCAGATTCAAATAACATTACCTTGTTTTACGGACAAAGAAAGATTTTTGACAGTTCAGTGCCTTACAAAAGTATTCACATGCCTTACATATTTTCACAGTTTGTCACTTTACAACCCCAAAAACAAGAATCTTCTTTGTATTTTATTTGGATTTTATGTGACAGACCAACACGAATTAGTGCATAATTGTGAATTTGGGGACGGAAAAATTTGGGTTCAAAAAAAAAAATAAAAACTTTAAAGAAATTTATATTTCACCCCCCATTTAAACATCTAAAAAAAATCTATGCAACCCTTTTTGGGCCTAAAAAAACAAAGCCCCAATTTTGGGAAAGTTTTCAACCAAAAAAGTGCTCAAAAAAAAAACGAGGGGCCCAACTGCGGACTATCAAGCGGGGGGCCAAAACCGACAAACAGAAAAACTTGATGAGGAAAGGATTAATCAGGAAAGCAGTCAAGAGGCCCGTGGTAACTCTGGAAGAGCTGTGGAGATCTGCAGTTCAGGTGAGAGAATCTGTCAATGGGACAGATTTTAGTCATACACTCTACAACTCAGGCCTTTAAGGAAGCATGGCAAGAAAAAAAAAAACATTGTTGAAAGAAAGGAAATAAAAGTCCTGTTGTCTAAAGGATACATCAAATGTGTGTGAGAAGTTCTTCTGGTCAAATGAAACCAAAATAGCACTTTTTGGCCTGTTAAATGCAATGTTTGAGGAAAAACTAGTACTTCATATTCATATTCACCCTGAACACACCATCCCCAAAACAGTTAAGGAAAATTTGGTTTGGCATTTTTTTTACAGGAATTGGGTTTGGGGTTGATGGGAAATTGAGGGAAAGCAAAAAAGGGAAAACAATCGTGGAAGAAATTTTGTTTAAGGGTTGAAAAAGGCGTAAAAACTAGGGTAGGGTTCACCTTCCAACAGGAAAAAAAACCCGAAAAGCATAACCCCCCCCCCCCCCCCCCCCCCCCCCCCCCCCAGCTTAAGCCCAAAGTTTTAGACAAAGCACATTCATGTATGAGAAGGCCCCTGCCCAAAGGTCCAGCCCAAAACCCAAATTTTGTAAAGGGCGGGAAATTTTCCCGGTTGTTCAGGGGATATTACATTTTTTGCAAAAAACTTTTACAAAAACATAAAAAATTGGGCTCCTGCTGTTAATGAAGAAAACAGACTCGGCTCTTTTTCTATGACTGGGGTTTCCCGGGGATCATTATCATTCCA